>OVAN01016486.1:0-10581 GCA_900406275.1 Anastatica hierochuntica
TCAGCGAGTTTAACATCCAAATTCGATTGAATCCTTATCAAAAGTGCATCATATGAAATGCCGGAGCTTACAGACTATAAGAAAGGCATGGGAGAGAGCAACCAAATAGCTGGAATGCCCTCCACCTCAAAAACTATCACTTCTAGGTAAGGAGGCCTTGATGTGAGCCTTGGCACTTCTTCTCAGCCATGAGATGGCCATCGTTTTTCTTAGAATTCAATTATGTAATAAANAGCTATTCTTTGAAAAAAGAAACTGCGGGTCTTGAAATACATTCTTGAAAGGAAAGAAAAACGATTTCCTTTGGAGGAAAAAAGATATACACTATCTTTGAAAATATCTTTAGGAATAACTAAGAGCTTGATTCCCCACTCTTGGTTAAGACCACCACGAACCTATGGTCCACTAAAGCCTTATGCCGAAAAATCCATATAATGTGGACGAGATCCTAAAAACAATGGCCGAAAGGTCATGGCAGAATGAGGACGAGCTCCTAACTATGGTCCATCTAATGCAGACCAAATCCTAAAAACCATGGCTGAAAGGTCATGGCAGAATGTGGACGAGTTCCTAAAAACCATGGTTGAAAGGCTGTGGTGAAATACGGACCAAGTCCTAACGATGGTAGATGCAGTGCATCAAAACTATGAGTTAGCAAAACTAATGGATATGTGCACCCTTGTCCATCCTAGTATGCGACTTATAGAAAAACTTAAAACCGGTTGGTCATAATAAAACTAGCAAAAACTCTTACACATGGTTTCAATAAGGCTTTGGGCAAGGGACTAAATGTCCAAACAAGCCTTGGGCCCACAGACTTAGCGCCCACTGAGCAAACCACTCACCAAAAGAAGGGGCTAGTACCACTGATCACGGACTCTAGCCTTGGATAAAAGCCTTGTGCCCAAAGGCCTTGTGCATGATAACTTATCTTTAGCTAACGCTAACGATTGCCTAGATGTCTTTGTTGCAGAAAAGCAAACTCAAAAGAAAGTTTGTGCATTGAAAAGGGCACAAAAAGATACAAATTATATATAAAAAAAGGAAAGAGTTAAAAGCCAAACAACCATGGCTTCAAAAAGAAAGGGCAACAAAAAGTCTGACACGCTCCACACTCCACCTACGGCTTGGAGGCTTCTCCAGAAGGGCCAGCTCCAGTCTCCTGATCAGAAAGCAGGGTCAGCGGGGTCACAAAATAGTCAGGAGGAGCCACTCCGTCTTCTTTGACCTGCCGAGATATCTCCCATTGGTAGTTCGCCTGCATCCTACCCAGATCCCACTGCAAGTGGCATCCTTGGAGAAGGTCCCTAGCCATCTCCTAACAAGCGATGGCGCCAACATTCCCATAAGAAGCGTCCCTCTGCCGCTTCATGGACTCGACCTGCTCAAGAAGATCAGTTATCTCATTCTTATGCATAGCTACTATCTCCTCCGCATACTGAGGCCTGCGCGTGGTATCCTGCAATGTCCTAACGGTCTCTGCAGCCTTCTTCCGCTCCCTAGCCAGCTCCTGCTCTAAGGCTCTCTGATTAGGATCCAACTCAGGAACCTGAGCTGGACCCCTAGTGTTCTGTTCTCTAAGGACGAAGATGGCCACCACAAACTGCAAAAAGACGGTTGTAAAGACAATTCCAAGCCATCATCACCACAATAAAAATAGAGAGAAAGTGAACTTGCATGAGATCGGGGTAAGGGTCCCGAGAAGAACGGCGCTGGTTCTCTACCATCTCCGATAGGCTGTACGTGTACAACTCTTCCCGGAGAACGTCTCCGACCGCCCGACCTTCCATGGGCTTAGCCCGAGGCCATTTTTAAGGCGGAAGCAGAAGGGTCTTAGACCCTTCCGGAGCACTGAAGACGGGAGACAAAGGAACATTAGCGACAAAGACTCGAGTTCTTGATGTTTAGCCCTAGCCAAGAAGGCCTTAGCAAAATCAGAAGACGAAGGAGCCCCAGATAGAGTCTTTCTATCCATAACTACCATTAAAGAAAACCGCCATTTCCCTAAATCCGCAATCGGCAACTCTACACTAAACGGAACAGTATTCAGAAGAAGAAAACTTACCATCATTGGAGAATCGCCGATAGCGTGAAGGAGCGGTGAAGAAGAGAGAAACGTGATGTGACAAGAGCGATGGCAGAAGATGACCAAGACTCTTCGCTTTCCCGGTTATTTAACCCTAGAAATAATGAGCCGAAAGTGAAAAGCAAAGCAAAAACCACGCCATGGAGTTCAAGCCCAAGAGATCATCTGGAAGATGCGGCCCAATAAGCGCTAATGAGACTCACCAAGAATGAAGCCATAACAGCGTAGGACTAGTGATGCCAATGAAAACCATGGCTAAAGCTACACTCTATTTCTTTACTTTTACAAAATAGATCCTAAACCTAAGGTATGAACCGAAATCTCTTAAGACATGATCTATTCTTCAAATTCCACACGTGGAAAATGAAGACTGGGGGACAACTGTTGGGGGTAATTTTATTCTCTTAGAGTCCGGCCATAGCCTAGACCAAGGAGACATAGATAAACCCCCTAGTTGTAGGTGCTAACCTAGGCCATATCCAAGGACACCATCGCCAAGCCGAGGCCATAGCCAAAGTAGGACAGATATCCCCTTAGTCGGTCTAATATCTTAAGAGACAAGGAAAAATGCCTTATTGAATTTTGGGAAATATCCCTTTTGTATGATAAGCTCGAATATAGGAGTTATCCATAAGATAAATGGAAAAACCCTACCTCGAAAGCTATAAATACAAAAGGAAGAACCCTAATTCAAGGATCCGAAACTTTGACACCCAAACACTCATTTTGTAATTGATTCTCTTGAAAATCAATAAAGAAATCATTTACAAACTCTTTGTCTCTTTTCGCTCATCTTTCTTAAAAACCCTAAAACCCTTAGTAATTTTTTTCTTGTTCTTCTCCATCGAAGAACGTCCAAAAAACCCCCCGAACACCTTGGAATGTATTATTATGTAGGATGGGTTACATATTTACATATGAGTAAAGGTGTTCAAAATAAAAAATCATAGAGAGAATATTTAGTACGTTAAAAAATAGGTAAAAAAAAATTCACAAATCATGTGAATTTTTTTTCAAAAATGAAAATTGAAATGGGAGGGATAATAAGTAAGAAAAAAATTTAAAAGTTTGGTTTTGTGCATGTGAGAATGCATTTAAAAATTGAAACATAGGTTAAAATAGTATTACTAAAAACTAGGAATTAATATTCTTCAGTTAGGTAAAATATAAAATAATTTTAACTTTCATTAAAAAAAAACATATCCGGTTTTTAAGAGAGAAATTTCATTATATAACAAAGAAAAAATAAATATTTGCTAAACTAACCAAATCAAAAAGTGTATTTTGTATATAATCTCAATTTTACCCCTATTTTCACACATCCAATGTCTTTTTTCTTCGTTTTTCAATTCTTTCTTTCTCTACACTTTTTCCATCCTTCTCCCCACCATTTTTAGGTGAACTTTTTTTATTTTATATGAATGTTTGATAAAACTTTTTATAATACAAAGAATGTTGATTTTTTTTTCACATTCACTATAATTTGAATTTTAAAAAGGAAAGATATATTTCATAATGGTATTTAAATAGCATTGTAAGTTACGTAATTGTAAAATAGTCCATCTAAACAAAATAGTGAGACTATTTATTGCAATTCATAATGTTTGAAGGTTTTTTGGACGTTCTTCGATGGAGAAGAACAAGAAGAAGATATGTCGATGATTTTTAGGGTTTTTAGGGTTTTGGAAGAGAGATGAGTGAAAAATATAAAAAAATATGCAAAAGAGTCTTCTTTATTGATCAATAATAGGTCAATAACAATAATATGTGTTTCTCAAAGTCTTATATTTCAAGACTTTGAGAAGCACATTCTATTGTAACCGACCTCTTATTGATCAATAAAGAAGAGTCTTTTGCATAATTTTTCTATCTATTTCGCTCATGTCTCGTCGAAAACCCTAAAAACCATCGATATACCTTGTTCTTGTTCTTCTCCATCAAGAACGTCCAACCCCCCCCCCCCAAACTGTCTGGCGCTAGAAGGGGGGGGGGATTTCAACAAGAACAAAGATGAGCGAATTTGACAGTTCATCCAAACGAGGAAGGAGCAAAAACCTTGAATACACATGCGAGGAAGTAGCTGTGATTGAAACCGACGAACAAGTACCTGAGATAGCCGACGATGCGGCGATCGCGACGGAGCTTCAAGAGCACAAGCAGATCGATTCAAAGCTACGGGAGTACAAGATGATAGCGATAAAACTAAGGGAGAACGAATCTTGTCTAAAGGAGTTAGAAGAAGAGAACGCGGTTCTCAAAGCCCTGACGGCGGAGACATACGCTGATAGACCAGAAGGTGACGGCGAAGACGATGAAAGGCGTGATAGGGTCAAAAGGAAAGTCCCATCGAGGCAAACCCTAGGTGAGACGCCACCGAAGGTCGTTAAGGAGGCTCAGACGCATCAGACTCCAAGATCAGAGCTAACCCGAAACCCTGACTCTCACCATCATAGTGGTCCTAGCAAAACCTATGGGGAAAACACTAACGAGGCTCTAGGTGTAGAAGCCATGCTAATGGGGAGGCTGGAAGCTATGGAGAACATGATTAAGCGTCTGTCGGGAGTAGCTCCAGTGATTATCAGGAGCACTCCCAACTCCTACGCTGATACGCCCTTCGTTGATGCTATCACCTACGACAAAGTCCCCAAGAGGTTTTCTTGGCCAACCATAACCGCATACGATAGGACCACCGATCTAGACACACACATGTCGCTGTATTGCCAACGCATGCTCACTGCCCCCATCAGCTATGAGCACTTGGAGGTATGTATGTGCAAAGGATTTGGAGCAATCCTCACAGGCCCAGCGCTGTTGTGGTACTCCAACCTTGCCAACAATTCTATCGACTCCTTCGCCATGCTAACATACCGCTTCACCGAGCAGTTCACTAGCAGCCGAGTTTTGAGACGTGATTCTGATGATCTCTATCGGATCAAGCAACGCCCAGACAAGAGCTTTAGGGAGTATCTCCACCGATTCAATGGGGGTGAAGGTGTCGGTTCCTTACTGCGTCGCCTTTACGACCATCTCAGCCTTTAGGCAAGGGCTACTACACCATGGCGACCTGTACAAGGACCTCACCAAGTACCCCGATGTGTAAGTATCGTAGTAGTTTTTATCATGGTTCTTACACGAGATTTATGTTTTTTAGTATGTATTCAGATCTTTTTGGCATGGATTTGTGTTCTTTAGTGTTTTTATAGGAATCGAGCTTGGATGTGCGAAAATAATGCATTTTGGATGGATTTCAAGCATTGAAGGAAGTTTTCTTGAAGGCTGGAAACTATCCAATCAGATGGACAAGGATCGATCGATCCTTGTCTCAAGATCGATCGATCCCTGTCCCGATTTTCAGACCAATTTTTTTGAAGAATCAAACTGAATTTATCTTGAACCAAATTTCATAACAAAAACCTAAGCTCGTGTTTCTTGTATCATAATGCATTTTTTTGAGTTTTTGAGAGCAAGAGAGAGCTTTGTAACCTAAGGAGAAGAATCATCTTCCGTACTTCAAATCCGAGAAGAATTCTGAACCTTACTCTTTATTTTCTGTTCAATACAATCATGTCTCTCTCTGATTTGATCGGTGTTTCTTCGATTATCATGAGTGAGTAGTTTGCTTGTTGGGTTTAGGGTTCTCACATAGGGATTCATGATTTGTTGACATATAATTGTATGATTAGGGGTTTAATCAATTGGATCTTCATCTAGGATTGTTCGTAATNGGTTTAATCAATTGGATCTTCATCTATGATTGTTCGTAATACAGGAAATTAAACTTATCACTTAGTTTCTGATCTTAGGTTGTTTAACGCCTGGAAAGTTTTCGATTAAATGCCTGAAAGAATCGTAAATGAGCAATTCATCTTAAGCCAATGGAAGTTGATGTTTAAGTGAATTGTGAACATATCAAACCTATTTAGAATGCATGATTAGAAATCGAGAGTCAACATAAGTTAGTCTCGAGGTGTGTAAGACATAGGGAACTGATACTACGAAAGTAGATAAGTTCTACATTAGTGCTTGAGTTCAAGACGGTTTAAAACTTGTTTCGTAATCTATAATTTGAATCAACAATTAAATGTTTCCGTGAAAATACACAATGCCCAACTCTTCTTTGATTGACTTACAACCCGTATTCATTTGTTTGCTTTCTTTGCTTTCTGAATTTCAATTATTGCATCTCTTACAAAACATACTTTTCACTTTAGCCTGCTGTTTGATCTGAAATTCTACGTGCTACCTTTGGTCTCTGTGGATTCTATCCCGAACCACTACAACATACTTTTGTGCGCTTGCATTGTTATCTCGGGCAAAAGCCTAAGCTATCAAGTGTTCTGGCGCCGTTGCCGGGGACCAATAGGTCGTCTTAGAACTTAGGATCATTGCATGCCTAAGGCACTTTTCTTTATTTTGTTTTATCTCTTCTTTGTCTTCTCTGTTTTTGTGCTTTCAGGTGCATGAACAGGCCTCATACTAGAAGCCAAGGGATCGCGAATCTTCTTGATTTTGAGCAGGAACCTACGCGTTTGGAGAGACAAAAGAAGAAAGAGAAGCTGTTAGAGGTTATTGAAGAATTTGAGTTTGCTGAAATCATGGGAGAACACATTCAAGTTCATCAAAATTCTCTCTTTCCTGGAGTCCTTCCAGGAGGTGATCCACCTGCTGGTGGTGGTGCTAATGTTGGTGCTCAGCAGATTGGCCAGCAAAATGTTACAGTTGAGGGGCAACAACGCGCAAATCAACCTCAACGGAGGATGACTTAGGCGAAACATGACACTCCGGAGGCCTTCTATGAGAGTCTTGTTGGGATTCGTCCGTCTCCCATCGAGAGAAGAGACTTTGAGATCAAGACAGGTCTCATTAACTTGGTGCAGCAGAATCAATTTCATGGGTTGCCATCACAAAACCCAATGCACCATCTGGATAAATTTGAAGCCATCTGCAATACTATCCAGCACAACAGAGTACCTGCTGAAGCTCTGAAATGCAAGTTGTTCAGTTTCTCTCTGAATGAAAAAGCTATAAGATGGTATAACAGTCTAGAGCCTGATTCTTTGACAACATGGGATGAGATCAAGGCTGCCTTCCTTGGGCATTTCTTCATGAAATCAAGGTCTATGTCTCTTCAAAACAAGATTGCAGGATTTCACCAATTGGGTTCTGAGAGTTTTCATGCAGCTTGGAAAAGATTCAAGGAGTACCTCAATGATTGTCCTCATCATGGGTTCTTATACTGGAATCATTTTCTACGATGGGGTTGAGGAAAAGTATCAGAATGCTATGGACACCGTGGAGCAATGGTGATTTCATGACCAAGACTATGGAGGAAGCTTTTATGCTGGTTAATAATATGGCGAATAGTCAGGCCAATCGAAGATCAGTCTATGATCGTGGTAGAGGAGTTGTGTCATCAGATGCAAAGAGAATTGATGATCTGCAGTCAAAGCTCGATGAGCTAATGAGGAGAGATCAACAAGGAGTGAACTTTTTTGGAGATCAGAATGATGCACCTATTCTTCAAGAGCAGAAAATGGGATAGATGTATCAGGAATTCATGTCTGAGAAGCTGAATGGTGGACAAGCATATGTGAATTACATTGGAGGTCAAGGGAATTTCGGTAACAGAGGTTTCAACCAACATAACCAGTTCCAGAACAAGCCATACCAACAGAATCAGAGTGTCTTCAACTCCAAGTTTCAGAACAATAATTAGAACAATGGCTTCGAAAACAGTTTCAATCAATAGAATCAGGAGGATTCAAGAACAACAATCAATCGAGTTATCAGAATCAGAACCAGGGAAAATCTTCTACATCTTCTGAAGATAGTGATCTGAAACAAATGCTCGAACAAGTGCTAGAAAATCAGACTAAGTGTGCTGCGGAGATAAATCAAAAAGTTGATAGCATGTACAGTGACCTCAATGGGAAGTTTGAAGCCATGAGTGTTCGAATGAAGATGCTGGAAACACAGGTTGTTCAGACTTCTGCGAGCAACAGAGCTCCCCAAGTGTCATTCTAGCCAAACCGAAGATGAATCCGAAGACATATTGCAATGCTATCACAGTTCGAAGCGGGAAAAGGGTAGAAAAATTGTCAGGGACAGCGATCGATCGATCACTGGCTGAGGATCGATCGATCCCTTGATCAAACAAAATTGGAGAACTGAGGAAGTCAACGATTGATCGATCATATGATGAATCGAAGGCACAAGAGGTCGAGGATGAGTATGTACCACCCCCGCCTTACATACCCAAGCCTCCATATCCTTCCATACCCCGTCAAAAGATTAAGGAACGCGAGTATGAGAAGTTGAAGAATGTAGTTGGTGAATTGCATGTGCGATTGCCTTTCGTTGAAGTAGTCAAGATGGTACCTTCTCTTAAGAGGTACATGAAGGAGATTCTCACAGATCGCATGACCTTAGAACAAGGTGTATCGGTTCTTATTGCGGAGTGTAGCAAAGTTATTCAGAATATTGCACTGGAGAAACGCGTAGATCTAAGTCCTTTTTTTCCCTTGCAGGATTGGATCTTTTACCTTTGAGAGACGTCTGTGTGATTTGGGCTCTGGAGTTAGTTTGATGTCATTGTCTTTCTCGTAGAGGCTGAATATGGTGAACTATAAGCCCACGAAGATGTCCTTGATACTTGCTGATATATCAATTCTGAAGCCAATAGGCATTCTCGATAACATTCCTGTTGGTGTTGGGAAAGGCTATGTATACACTAATTTCGTAGTCTTGGAGCTTGACAAAGAACCCAAGGATCTTATCATCTTGGGGAGACCATTCTTAACTACTGCTAGAGCAATGATTGATGTTCAGAATGGTCAGATTGATATGCGGTTTGGTAAACTAGATGTGCGTTTCAATCTCGAGAAGTCAACAAAGAAGCCTACCATAGATGGGCAAACATTTTGGGTTGACACATTGACTAAAGTGATTGAGGAGGCTGTGGAGGAACCTTACATTGAGAAACTTTTCATATATCCTTAGCACGAATTTACGAAGAGGATGGTTTATTGAGTAAAGACACATTTGTGATTGCCGAAAAGAATGACGCCAAAGAAGTCCTGAATGGAGACGTTCGTTCTACGGTGAGAAAACTCAAGGCCAAAAAGAAAGTGAAGCCAAAAGAGCACAATACTAACGATAGTTCAGAGTTGACCTTGATCCCTCTAGGATGCGATGGAAGTGCAATTGAATACAAAGTGAAGCGTAAAGGAAGATTCAGACCTTTCTCAAAGGTCTGAGCCATCCTTACACTAGAGTTTAAAGAGAAGGGGACAGCTGCTGTGAAGAAAGCGATGAGTAGCATCCTTGAGCTGAAGATTTTCGCTGGAGGAGCTTGCCTCGGGGCGAGTTCTAAGACCCTTTTAGACTGATCCATCACCACTACAGTCAGGCTCGTGACTTTAAACAAGCGTTGAGTGGGAGGCAACCCACTAGGTAGTTTTCTTTTTTATTTTTAGTTAGTTTTGCAGTGTTTTTAGCATTTTTGTTTTTGTTTTTGGTGCTTTGGACAATTTTCATGTTTTTGGATGTGGTATTGCAAGAAAAAGATCACTAGAGACGGAAAATGATCGATCGATCCCTGTCTCATTTACGCGGCTACATCACATGTTTTCAGGTAAGTTTGCTTATTCCCTTTCCTTTTCATCTTGATTTTATTTTTCTTTTTTATATGCTACTTACCCATTCCTTGGATTTGTTTCACACCGAGACGGTGTGAGATAAGTCTGGGGAAGGTTACTTCTATTTTTCTTTTTTACTTTTGGTGTTGTTTGAGTCATTTTGATGTTTTTATTGAGTCAATTTATGAATTGTTTATGCTTCGTGATGATTTCAGACTATTATCTTTGCGCATTGCACTTTATTTATATTCTCATTGACCATTTCATTTGAGCTTTTAGCGCAGACAAACCAGAATAACTAATGACCAAACTCCTCACCAGGAATCTCTAGAACTCAAACTTTTTTTTCTGAAATGTTATTAACTTTATTTTATTTGGCCTACTAATGAACTCACTTGCTTTGATACAGGAACTTGAAATCAGAAATCAAACCCATCATTCAGGATTACATCCCCATTTTTCTACATTCTTTTTGGTAATCCTGAGTGACCAGCCTCATCTTTAGTCTGGCACCACACCCTTACCTTATCTCCTTGAATCTCTATGCATTTCTTTTTGATCTTATATGCACACATGTGTAAAAACAATGGAGAGAATAGGGTAGACATGATCCTTTTAATTACTTAGGTAGGATTAAACAATTTAGGTGGTTTAGACATGGTCCTGAGTGTCTGATTTTTCGGTGTTGGGTGTTTTGCAGGTTCTGATTAATATGCTGCATTTCTTCATGTTGTATGGCTGTTTTAAAGTTTAAAAACGTCATTGATATGGTGATTTCTACCAGATTTTCGTTCTTTTAAACACACGAAATTCTATTTTATTTCTTTAAATCTGGTTTAGAAATTAGCATTTGCATAT
>OVAN01016487.1:0-10578 GCA_900406275.1 Anastatica hierochuntica
TTGTTTATCGTTTTAATCCTTAAATATTTTATATCTCATACTATTTCAAATTTTTTCTAAATATATTTTTTACACATAAAATTAAATAAAAACTTGAAATAAGACTAAAAATATTTTATAACTAGACTTATACAACAACAATATTATAACTAGATTTTATGGAATAATGTGGTACTTTTCTTGTAATTTAATATTTAATTTTATAATTCTATGTAAAATTTTAATATTTTAGAGTAATTTTTTATTAATTAATATTGTTGTTATAATTTTGCAGACGAGTTAGTTATTTATAAATGTTTAATGAATTTAAATTAATTATGATAAATATAAAGACCACAATGCAAAATACAAATATTTTTGAAGTTAAATTTGAAGTATTGTTTTTGGAGAAGAACATCTTCAAACTTCAAATATGAAGTTTTAGAAACTTCAAAATGAAGATCATTTTTGGAGATGCTCTAAATAAAGTTTGTAATACAATTCAACTCTTATAAGAGAAATCAATTATCTCTCTTTTCAAATCATTCGCCACTCTCTTCCACTTCCAAAACAAACAAATATTTAAAATATATAGCAAACACATATAGATTTTATAATATATAATATATAACAATAAGCAAATGTTAGTTTTTCCGATAATTCAGAACTTCAGATAATCACACGTTATAGTCCAGTGGTTGAGATTTTTTAACGTTCTTTTTATTAGATTTATATAGGTGTGATCATCCGCAAACGTTTAAAAATGGCAAGAAACTCTTATTTTTATGGACAGTTTTTTATAAAACGAATGATAAAAATTTGGCCAACAATGTTCTCTAAAATCTATTAAAAAAATAGAATTATTGGATGTAAAACAATTGGTAGAAACATACTTAACAGGTTACATTAATGCAGTTGATGTTTTCTAGAAACACAACATTAATTATATGTCTAATCTATAAAATTTTAGGGAATCGCAACGTTAGCGCCGAGCAAGAATCTTCTTCATCTTTTTTCTTGTGGTTTTGTTGGACAAACAAAATTATTATATTAATCCAAATAAACAAATTTGCCAATTCACTGTAACATCTAAACCAAAGAATCAAACATGTCAGACTAATCTAGATCAAGATCATAAACATATCAATCAAAGTTACTTCTCCTCAAAGATTCGATCAAAACAAAAAGAAGATAAAGCAGCTTCTTCATCTTCTTCTATTTACAGATTGTTACATAAGTAAAAAAAGATGGAAAATTACTCTCTGTTAAAAAAAACCTCTGAAACAAGCTTCGAATTCAGGGTTACAGAGAAGAAGAAACCAGTAAATTAAAAAAAGAAAAGATTTACATTTTGATGTTTTTTTCCTTTTTTTTCAACTTTGACAAAATTTACCATCCATCTGATTTTGAACAGCTCTAACTGCAGCGACTCTTGCAGCGGTTGCAGCCTTATTAGCTGCAGCGACGGCTCGACTCACTTGTTCATCTACTCGTCTTCGATTCACTGCCTTCTTCGCTGTTTCTCGAGCAGCCTGCATTGATGTCCCCAAAACACTTTAGTACAAAGTTTCATCCTTTTTCTTTGGTCAATCCCAACGGTTTTAGCGTGTTGTACCTGAACAGCTCTGTAAACTTGGTCACTAGTCGGAGGAATAAAAGTTACAAGCTTTCCTGAATCCCATTCACCGGATTTAACATCACCGTTTCTAAACGAGTAAGCACCATACCCTTGCTTACGACCTTCGTGCCACGCTCCTTCATAACAATGTCCATTAGCGAAATGGTAAACACCAAATCCATGGATCTTGTCTCCAAAATACTCTCCTGCATACTTGTCTCCATTTCTATAATTATCGCACATAACAAAAGTCACTAAGAGACATGACCAACCAACCAACCAACCAAAAGATTGTGTTTTTACTAATCACATACCTGAAATGGTAAGACCCAAGTCCATGTTTGACACCAAATCTTGATTCTCCAACATAAGAACTACCATCAGCACAAGATTGAACACCAAACCCATGACTTTGACCATTGAACCATTCACCAGCGTAACAATCTCCTGTGTAGAATCTGTAAACTCCATGGCCATGTCTAAGACCTTGCCTATATTGACCTTTGTATCTACTTCCTCTAGCCCAGCTCTCGATTCCATGACCATCGTATCTCCCATCGATCCAATCACCTTCGTATCTTCCTCTCACGAAATAGTAGTAAACTCCACTTCCATTACACTTCCCTTTGTTAAATTCACCTTCGTAAAAATCTCCATTGCTGTAGAATTGAACACCTTCCTTAACGAATCGCTTCTCTCTTTGTGTTGTTATCATCTTCTTCTCCGGCTTTGAATCTTCGCCGATGTACCACTTCACCGGTTTCGATTGGTTCCGGCTCTGAAACCCTAAGCTTTTGGTGGTTTCGTCGCAGATTTGTTTGACTGCGACTATGGTTTGGGTGAGAAGAGCGATGTTCTTGGAGGCGAAGAAGAGAGCCACGGCGACGAAGATCAAAGCTAACAAGAGATTCTCTGAAGTGAGAATCTCATCGGTTTGAGAGAAGACGACGAAGAAGAGAAAAGATGAGAGACTGAGGAAAGAGAGAGAAACCATTGTGAAGGCTAGACCCGGATTAATTCGGGTTAACCCGGTTCGAGGACTTGACCCGAATGGTTTATGCGGCGGTTTTCTCCTCTGCTTCTCCTCTTTCTCTCCGGCTTCCAGATCTTGTTTCTGTTTAGAGATTTCGCTAAAATCGCCTTCGGCAATTGAAGCTAAGCTGTGAAACGACGACCTTACCGTCGACGGTGACCGGAGCAACGACGACTGTGTCCTCGTCAGCTTCGCCTGTCCTTCCATCTCGACACAAATTAAAAAGCAAAAATGAAAACAAAATCCTCCTTCACGAAAGCGAGAGTCCGGTTACAACCACCGTAGTTTTAAATTTCTCCGGCAACATCTCAGGCGAGAGTACACTAACCGTCGCTTCACCACCGTAACTAGCATCACGCACGAAAGCGCGATAGAGAGAGAGAGAGAATCGAAACTAAAGTAAAAATTTCGCGTACAGTGATTTTCGCTTTCGTCGTTATCAATTTTCCGGTACCGGGGAGATTTAACGGCGAAGCTTTCACTTTGTAGAGAGAACAAAAAAAATTTCAGACCGAGTTTGAGCTTATTTTAAAGGAGAGACAGAGAGAGATGGAACTAGATTTAATAAGGACCGTTGGATGAAATCCTGACGGTTGATCTGCGAAATAGGTTAATGATAGCCGTTGGATGAGAGGAAGAGATGGTCCCCGTTCATGACGGGAATATATTGGTCGACGGATCCAAACATGAACGGTTTTTTAGCTTGACTGTTGCAAGCTGGCACGTGCCATACTACACACAAACACAGACTCACAGATAAGTACTAATTAGCTTCTTCTTTTTTTGGGTTCTCTGTGTTTAGATTATTTTACTACAAATTAATTTTGTCAGAAAAATCTTTGCTTTTCTGCATAATTTCTATTTTTAATATACTAAATTGATTGGAGACAAAATAAAATAAGTAAAGTGATTTGGACATCAGACGTTTGTTTCACAAATTTTTTTAGTTTTCTAGGCTGTGTTTCTTATTCCACATGTCACGTGTCATCTGTTCAAAACAAAAATTCCCATAATTAATTTTATTTATGTAATCATTATTAGTAGTAGAAAGAGTGAAGCATTGTATGTATCGATTTGATTTGAATATGAATTTTTTTTTCAGGTTTTCAAAAAAAAAAGAGTTTAAGTTTTTGATTCTTTTCTTTAATGAAGATAACAAAACTAAATAAGACAGATTAAGACACAATATATAAGGTGGGTTAATGCCAAATATAGTTTATCTTACATTAAACTTTCATAAAACCACCCATCTGCCAGCTCAACTATTCATGCATTAGAGTGGTAATTTATGTGTATCAACAACATTGTTGAATTTATATTATACGTTTGGTAACAAATCTGGTGGGTGATCTGCCAGCAAAATAGTTTATATCTAATAATTACTATACTTGATTTTTCCTCAACAAAAATTATTAATGACAAAGAAAAAGTTAGAAGGAGGGGTTGAATCAAATCAAATTTGTGACCATGATTTTTTCTTCAAAAGAAGTTATTAATGGCAAAGAAAAAAATACAAAGAGGGGTTGGATCAAATCAAATTTGTGTACATCAACAAAACTTATTAATGACAAAGAAGAAAAAAATACAAAGAGGGGTTGGATCAAATCAAGTTTGTAAACAAACTATTTTTCGCCAAGAAAAAAAATTCTGAAAATCTAATTTCGGCAATAAAAAGAGTAATATCTCTAAAGAGGATGGCAAATGACTGCCATGAGGCTTGGTGCTAAAGCCAATCCTCGCGTTTTAGGAACATTCACTAAATAATGTTGTTACAAACCAATACGTATAAGATATCTATTTATAAAACCTCAGTTAGTCTTAGCTAAACCATGAACCAACGCTCACAGCTGTCTTATAACATTCTCCAGCATAATACGAGTTTAGATCCTAACACTTAATGCATTGTAGATCCCACTCCAAAAATATTATACATGTAGTCATGTAAGAACATAACAGTTTGTTTGGTTTTGTAAATAACAAAAGCAAGAAAAAGAAGAAAAAACGATAAAATCAGTTAGTTACTTACATTGTTAAATTTAAAATTTCGATATGGTTAGAAATGAAGAAACCAGGAGCAAAGCTTGAAACTTTTCTTTATTGCTAAAACCCTTAGACATCGATTGTAGCTCTCTGTTTTATTTATACACAAATTCAATCTTATTTACACATGAATCCTTTGCCATTTGTCTTTATCTAACTGTTCATTTGATATGAGAATAGCATAACGGTTTTGAACCTGGATTATTGAGCTTTGACTGCTTGACAGCATGTGATCGTCCTTTGTACCATTCCTCACCTTGTTCTTTTTGTTGCAGATTTTGTAGTTGAGTGAAGGAGGAGAACGTTGATCTTTTGCTTCAGGTTTGGACATTATCGTTCTAGGCTTTGGGCTATCTTGGCCCACTTGAGGTTGATTCTCTTTCATGCCTAACATTGCTTTTTTTCCTTTGTTTGCAGAACACAACAAGAGATGCTCTGTTTCCTCTGTCTTTCGAACACTCTCCCTCAAATTTGAAGGAGAAGGAATATCGACGTCAAGTTTTTACCTCAAGTATATGAGCGGCTTGACCAGTAATGGCTTACTAAAGATGTCGACCAATTGTTGATGAGCCGGAATGTGTTTTATCGTCAAAACTCCCAAGACCACTCTCTCCCTTACATAGTGAAAATCAGTTTGGAAGTGTTTGGTCCTTGAGTGAAACGCTGAATTGACTGTGAGGTAGACAGAGGATAAGTTGTCACCAAAGAGTTCATGAGACTAATGTAAAGGTATAACAAGCTCTTTGAGAACATGGCCGATCCATGTTAGTTCTGAGGCAGCTTCTGACAATGCACGATACTCGGCTTCACAAGAGATTTTAGCGATTGTTTGCTACTTTTTACGTGACCAAGAAATGAGGTTGTTTCCCAAGAAAGTATAGAACCCCCTGTGGATCGTCTAATGACTTTAAAACAAGCCCAATCAGAGTCACTATAGGCTCTTAAGGTAAATTCAGTTGCTTTGTTAAAGGACAATCCCATGGTCATTGTTCATTTAATGTATTTGAGTATCCTTTTTAGAAGTAGGAGGTCGGAGATGGTGGGGCTATGCATCCGTTGGCACACATAATTGACCGAGAATTGAAGATCTAACATCGTTAGTGTTAAGTATTGTAGATTTTCGGTGAAGCTACGAAAGTACGTTGGGTTTGAGAATAGTCTTTGTTGGTGTGGAGTTTTGTCAGGTTGAGTTGGAAGAGGTGTAGCCACTTTAGTGCATTGACTCATACCCGCCACAACCAAGAGATCCTCAGCATACTTTTGTTGAGACAAAAACAAACCATTCGGATGAAATTGAGCCTGAATTCGTAGGAAAAATGTAGTTTACCAAGATCCGTCATTCTGAATTGAATGTTCAGGTGTTCCAAGAACCTGGTCATTATAACTGAGTTGTTTTCGGTAATCGTCATGTCATCGACGTAGAGAAACAATAGTATAATGTCTATGCCTTGTTCATACACGAACAAAGACAGATCTTTTATGCTGCAAATGAACCCAAATTCTAATAGAAAGGTGCTGAATTTGTTAAACCACGCTCTCGGAGATTGTTTGTGCCCGTAGATGGACTTGTGCAAGAGACATACATGGTCTGGTTTAGTTGGATCTTTAAACCCTTTCGGTTGCTTCATATACACGGTTTCAATTAGATCTCCGTGTAAAAGGGCGTTCTTGACGTCCATTTGTTTGATTTTTCATTGCATTACAATATCAACATCGAAGACCAATCTTATGGTGATTGTACGTCATACAGGGCTATACGTTTCCCAATAGTTAATACCCTCGGCTTGATAGTAACCCTTTGCAACAAGTCTAGATCGCAACTTATCTAAGGTGTCGCCTGCATTTAGCTTCGTCCGAAAGATCCATTTACTTCTTAGAATGTGCATTACGGGGACATAATGGACTAGTTTACCAAGTTTGAGCCTCTTGACAGTTGTCTACTTCTTTAAACATTGAACCTTTCCACTTTTCATCTTTTAATGTTGCATATACAGAAACATGCTCAGGGTAAGATATTTTTTGCGTTAGTAATATGTACATGTGGTAGGGTTTGAAGATTCCTGACTTTGCCCTTGTAATCATTTTGTGTCCAAGTTGACTAATGAGACGGTTTTGTTGAGAACTCTCAGGTGAGTTTGCAGGTGGCTGAGATAAGCTAGATGATGTTTATGTCCCATGCTGTGTAAGAGGAAATTTGTTGTCAATAGGTTCAGGATCTAAGCCTGTCGTACACTCAGTAATTTCTCTTACACTCATGGTAGAAATATCATCTTTGTTTCTTGTGTTTGTAGGTTGAAAAGAGATTGGTTCTGCTACAAGATTTTGTGAAGAAATAGTTTTAGCTATTGTGTCTTGATCAGTCATAACTTCTGAGACAATACGACCAAATCCATTTTGCAAGTGTTGATTATTTGCAATTGAACTGATTTTGATAGTCTCTTGTGGACTGAAGCAGCGAGAATCCTTTGTTGTAGACAGGTGCTCTGTTTCAATAGCATTCAGATCAATGGAACTAGATGCAGTTAGGAAGCTTTTGTGGCAAGCTTGGAGTAGAGGTGTTATCGGATTGTGTTGCAATGAGCATAGAGATCTTGAAAGGGGAAGCTCTTTTCATCAAAGAAGACATGGCGGCTTATAAATACTCTTCTCATAGTTAGAAGAAAATATTGATATCCTATGTATCTTTTGTTGTATCCTAAGAACACACATCTTAGAGATCTTGGATCTATTTTGTTCTTAGCATAATCTTGTAAGGTAGAATAACAAGCGCATCCAAAAACTGTTTAACGTCGTATAGTCTGGTGCATATCCATGTAAGATCTCAAAGGGACTTACAAACTTTTTCACGGATGATGGTAGTAATTAGATTATGAAGTTGGCGGTAAAGAATGCTTCCAGCCAGGATTTGTGAGGTACTTTGCTTTGAAAAATCATTGACATCCCCAACTCGACAATATGTCTATGTTTTCTTTGCGCTAGACTGTTTTGTTGCACTGTATGGGGACAAAACATGATTTGTTTGATACCACAATGTTGTAAATGTTGAACGAACTTGGAGCTTACAAACTTTCCCCCTCCACCGCATTGAAACGTCTTTATTTTTGTTTGAAATTGGTTTTCCACCAATGCTTGAAATATAAGAAACACTGAAATAAAGTCTGATTTTAACTTCAATGGGAACAACCATGAAAACTTTGAATAGTTGTCTACAAAGACTATATAATAGAAGAAGCCTTGATTATACACTATAGGCGAAGGCCCCCACAAGTCATAATGACCCCTTTTTAGAACACTAGTAGCTTTAAAGTAGATGGAGAGAACGAGAGTTGTGAGCTTTTTCCCATACAACACACATCACACGGTGGTTGAGGGCTCTTATTTGTAAAGATAGACTTGTTTGATAACGTACGTTGGAGAGTTTTGTAGTTGGTGTGTGCAAGCCTTCTATGCCACACTTCATAGCTAACTGCTTAATGTTGTGAGGCTTAAAAGACTTGATATGACCTGTTCACCAGCATATATCATCCGTTATGGGGGTTTCCTAGAGTTTGTTGCCTCTTGGTTCCCTTATCATTTATACGCAAAAAATCATTCTCAAATTCAACGATACAAGGATAATCTCTATTTTATTTAAACACAAATAAAAGAGATTTAATTATGTCGGGAGAAACCAAAACATCCTTTAAAGGATTGGTACCTAAAATGGTTGAGAGACTAGATAACCCGTGTGAGTAATAGGCTAAAAATTTTCGTCTCCTACCATAACTGCATCGGAACCTGAATAAGACTGGGCTTGTTGAAGGGTGTGAGGTGAATTAGTCACATGAGCAGTAGCTTCGAAGCCAGGAAACCATTCTTGTCCATTGTGATCCGAGACATCTGTGATCCTCATTGATGTGATAACATTTGGCAATTCATCACTTTGATAATTATTATCAAATCGGTGCCAACATTTCAAGGCTTGGTGTCCCACTCTTCCGCAAATCTGACATATAGATCTTGTGTCATTACCTTTGCTGCTTGAAGAGTTGTTTGAGGAAGGAGAAATATGTTGATGGAACCCCTTTTCCTCTAGTGGTAAAGCCTCTGTTATTGTTCCCTCTTCCTTTATGCCAAATCTGTCGTATGATTGTCCTCTGCCCCTGTTTGAATATTGATCAAGAACTGAGGTTCGAGAGACATTAAATACGAGATGCGGCGATATAGAGCTCTCAGAATCGTATCCTTGAAGTCTTTCTTTAAAGCTTATAAGTTTGTGAATGATTGTATCAAAGCTTGGACCAGGATAAATGTTAGGATATATGTCAAAAGATCCTTCTATACTTATCTTTATAGGCTCATATTAATAGCTCAAACCATGTAAAGCAACATAAATTTTCATCTTTTCATCAACCGTACTGCCTATAAAAGCAAGTTGTTTACAGACATTTTTGATTTCTTTCAAATACTCAACCACTCATTTTTTTCCTTTTTCTGGGTTATCTGCGGCTTTCTTTGAAGTTCAAAAAGCCTTGAAGAGGATACTCTATTGAAGTAGTTAGCAAAGGAGATCCATACCTCATGTGATGGTGCGGCTCCTATCACTTCTCTGAGGATGTCTTCCGAAAGCGAGCCAAGAAGCCACAATCTCACTACGTGGTCAAATCTGTTCTAGGTTTAAAGATTTGGATTCGACACTAGAGTATAGGTCCCATTGATTCCTGGATTTGCAGAACCGCCGGCTGCTGAGGAAGAGATCATGTAACGACGTTAAGTAATCCTTTTCCATATAGGAAGGACTCAAATTGCGATTTCCAGAAAATGTAATTCTTTTCATTTAGTCGAATGGTGACATAGTTTGATATGTTTAGAGAGGGCATCATATAGGTTTCAAACTCCATGGCTCTGATACCATGAAGAAATCAGGAACAAAACTTGAAACTTTTCTTTATTGCTAAAACCCTTAAACATCGATTACAACTCTCTGTTTTATTTATTTACAAATTCAATCTTATGTACACATAAATCCTTTGCCACTTGTCTTCATCTAACTCTTCACTTTTGATCCGAGAATAGCATAACGGTTTTGAACCTGGATTATTGAGTTTTGACTGCTTGACAGCCTGTGATCGTCCTTTGTACAATTCCTCACCTTGTTCTCTTTGTTGCAGATTTTGTTGTTGAGTGTAGGAGGAGTACGTTGATCTTTTGCTTCAGGTTTGGACATTATCGATCGCGATCTAGGCTTTGGGTTATCTTGGCCCACTTGAGGTTGATTCTCTTTCAAGCTCAACATTCTTTCCTTTCCTTTGATTGCAGAACACAACAAGAGTTGCTCTGTTTCCTCTATGAAATAGGGTTGAACCCAGTTTACGTCCAAGTAACTTAACTGGGTTTGATTTTATGGCGGGTCGTGCGGGCCGGTTCGCTGCGGATTGCGGTTATGCTTATATATCTAAGTCCGTCCCGCATATTTTAGCGATTTTGCGGATCACATGCGGTTTATGCTTTTGTTTTTGGGATTGTTATATATATATATATATATATCAAAATATAAATGATAATTGGGTAATAATTGACGATAAATCAACATGGTTTTTCTCTGCTAACACTCATTCGTTGTTGATATGGTCACATTTTCTTAACTACTAGATCAATCCATTAAGATGAATTTACATATTTGTAAGTTAAAATTAGTTATCTTATTAATTCATTCGATGTTATAATTATTAATGGCACACACACACACACGCACACACACGCACACACACACACACGCACACACACACGCACACACGCACACACACACACGCACACACGCACATACGGACACACGTACACACGCACACACGCACACACGGACACACGCACACATGGACACACGCACACATGCACACACGCACACAGGGACACACGCGCACACGCACAC
>OVAN01016488.1:0-10577 GCA_900406275.1 Anastatica hierochuntica
ATTATGTATTCCAAAAGAGGATGGAGGTTTAGGTTTTAAATCTCTGGATGACTTGAACACAGCCTTATTGGCTAAACAGTATTGGAGGCTGATACAGTTTCGAAATTCTTTGGTAGCCCGGGTGTTGCGCGGGAGATATTTCAGGAAAGTTCACCCCTTGCACGCAAAAAACCTCATTCACCCTCATTCGGGTGGAAAAGCATTTATTCAGCGCAAGCGTTGCTTAAGGAAGGGGCTAGGATACGAATAGGATTTGGAATCAACACGTCAGTCTGGAAAGATCCGTGGATCCCTGACACAAATCCTCGTCCCGCGAGAGGTCGTGGAAGCGTTTGGCATCCTAGGCTACAAGTCCGACATTTAATTGATCCAAGGACAAGGGATTGGCATCTACCAATTCTACAGGAGTTCTTTGACCCAGTGGATGTGGAGATCATAAGGGGTATTCAACCAAGCCGTACAACTACTGCGGATGGCTTGGTCTGGCACTTTACAAAATCCGGAAATTATACGGTTAAGTCGAGTTACAAGATTCTTAATTCCGTAGCGGTACATAGGCTGAATAATAATGGCTGGGGGCCAGGCCTGGAAGCTTTGAAGGCTTTTGCTTGGAAAATAAAGTGTCCTCTTAAGATACAACATTTTGTCTGGCAACTTGCCACAATGAGCTTGGCGGTGGTGTCAGAGATCATCAAAAGGGGCGTTCAGTGTGATATAATGTGTCAGCGGTGTAGAAATGCTCCGGAGACTATTAATCATGCCTTCTTTGAGTGTGATTCAATTCGTCACCTCTGGGAACCTTACAGGAGTCTGTCATTATCAGGGGTTTTCCCATCTCGTTCACTTTACACGAACTTAGATTTTCTGTTCTGGCGAAGACTTGCACAGGATCAAGACAGGGGTCTTGACCTATACCCATGGGTGTTATGGTATATTTGGAAGGCAAGGAATCATCAGGTTTTCCAGGGCATCCACGTAGGAGTGGATGAGATCCTGCGGAATGCAGAGACCGATTTGATAGCTTGGGAGGAGGCGAATGCCACTCCTATACCGGATGAAGAGCGTTTGAACCCGGTGAACCCACTACCTTCAGGCTTGATCTGCCGAATAGACGGTTCTTGGAAACATTCCGACCCTACTGCCGGGTTGGGCTGGGCATGTCAAAACAAGGAACATAAGGTAATTTTACTAGGGGCTAAATGTGTCCGACGTAGCTTGTCTCCGCTGCACTCAGAGATGGAAGCACTGCTGTGGGCTATGCAAGAAGTGTGTGCCAGGAGATTAGATTGTCAGTTTTTTGAGACAGATTGCGCCGAACTTCCCAGGATACTCCAACACCCAGATGATTGGCCCGCGTTTTACACATTATCCAAGATTTCCACCTTTTTCGCGAGCAGATCCCGGGGTTTTCGATTTCTACCATTCCGCGCACGGTGAATGTTCACGCGGACTGTCTGGCTCGAGGCTCTCGTATTCTGAATACTAATTATACTTATGTAGAATCTGTTCCTCCCGCCTGGGCAACCAGAAGAGGAGTGACTTTTTTATTATTGTTAGGTTGACAAAAAAAAACCAATACAAAAAAATTAATGTTTAACTCAATTCAAACCGTTTTTAAACAACGAAAATTATTTATTTTTTAGTTCGATTTCTTAAAACCAAACATAAATGTGACAAAAGATGCTGTGAAAGCGAACATTTGAGATCTATTTTATATTGTAAGTTTATTGTTATTAAAAACTCCCACAACAAATGTGGAACAAAATATCGCACCACATTAAATACCTATAATATTTTATTCATATTGAGTTTACGAAATCGGGCTTTAAAGAGTAATAAATTATTTTTATTATCTAAGAAACTTTTATATTTTATTGAAATATTTAAAACTAAAATATTTTTACAATTTTAATATTTTATTAGTTTTATAAAAATTAATTAAAACCTATTGAGAATCAGAACATTGAATGGTTCGGTTTCGATTTAGTTATAATTCAAAAAAAAAACAAAAGATCTTATTTTTAACTCCATTCAAACCAATTTTGAACCTCGAAAAATTTATTATTATTAGTTCAATTTCTTAAACCGGACATATCCGAAATATGACAAAAATGCTTTCTAAGTGAACATATGAGACGTATTTTATATTATAAGATTATTCCTCATCAAACTCTCACAATTAATATGGAACAGAGCAATACACCACTTTAATTAATTTTTATGCATATTAGGCTTACTAAATTAGGCATATACTAAAAGAGTTACAATTTAAATATTTTTACTATTTAGAAATTTTTAAAATATTTTTCTATCGAAACATTTCAAGTTGAAATCTTTAAAAAAATTTCTTTTATTTTTTGTAATATTTAATTGAAAACCAATTGAGAACAGAAACACTAAACGATTTGGTTTCAGTTTAGTTATAACTAGGTGGTTTTACCGCGTTTTACGCGGATTTCAATGTTATGATTTATGTTATACAAAAAATTCATGTTTTTAGTTGTGTTATACAAAAATATAAGATTTTTACATACTATATTTGAAGTTAGATATAAAATTTTAATATGTGAACCTACGAACATGAGATAAATTTAAATACCAAATATACATTTTCAAACAATAGAAATTATATGCTTTAAACATAAAATTTGTAATATATAGTTTTTTATTATATACACACTATGATTTTAACGCACATCTTATTTACTAATTAGTTATTTCTAGGTTTTATTTATGCGTGTAGTGTAAACTTAAATTTTACATAATTTTTAGGTACTTTTTTCCTTTCAATAAATGGATTTAACAAAAGAAATTCAATTTTTTCCTTTTTTAATTCGTAAACGTTAAAATCAAAGGGTCCACAACATGTAGTCAATTAAATTAACCTCAACTATAATAATAACTGATAAAAGTATTTGTAATTTATATAAAAAAATTAACATAAAGTATTTGCAACATTATTTTTAGAATTAGTTATGGCCATATCATAAGGAAATATAGATGAATAAAATTTTAAAGCATATTTTATTAACTAATTAGTTATTATTAGATACTATTTATGCACGTAGTGTTAATTTAAATTTCATATAATTTCAATGTGCTTTTTTCCTTTCAAAAAATGTATTTAATTAAATAAGTACAAACTATTTATTTTTATCCGTAAACATTAAATCAAAGAGTCCACGATATGTAAACAATTAAATCAGCATCAATTATAATAATAACTGATAAAAATATTATAATTTAAAAAAAAATGAACTATCTCCATAATAGAGAAAAAATATTTAAGAAAGGTGCACAAAAGTTATGTTTTAGTGTTGATACATATATGCGTGTATATATATACATAGACTCATAGAATTAGTCACTCGTATGTATTAAATAAATACTCAATAAAATTTAAATAATAAAATTCTAAATAAATTAAAATGATTTAGAGGGAGTTTGGTGTGAATAATCAAATGGAATAAATAAATAAATATATAAATACATTATTAATTAAATTATAACCAATCAAATTACATCATAATTTTTGGTTGAAACTCATTATAATGAAGACATGTGGCAAACTCACTTCACAATTAATGTGTAGGGGATCCGAAAAATCAAAACCAAACAATACAAAAATTCTTATTTTTTGAGAAAATTACTAAAAAGGAACGAAAAATCGATCTCATTGTCCTTATGGGATAAAACGAATTTTGTGCCATTTTTTCCTTTATTGCCCTTTCATTAATCAAACTTAATGAAAAAAAAAATAGTTAAACAACTAAAAAAAATGGTAAAACATAGGAAAGGTGGTCCAAATACTAATATCAACATAGTTGTTTTTTTTAATTTTAAAAAATATTTATAAGAATTTAAATTTTGGTTCTACTATTATTATATGTAATGTTCTGCCAAAAAACGGCCAAGTTGATTCGAAATTCCAAATTTTGATAAGATTCCACTTTTTTTTAGAAAGATGATTTTAACTTTCAATACAGTTCTAAAACTTATGAATGTATTCTCTCCAAATTTCAAAGCGGGTTGCAAAAATGTGGAATAAAAATTCCACTCTCACAATGTTGTTCTAAATATTTTAGATTCAGTACTCTAAAGTTACTGAATTGTCTAATAAAAGCAGAATGATTTGTCAAACCCATTATCGTATTTCTACGCTTAGTTGAGTGTCGACTCTACGGATAAATTCGATCATTATCTCCGAAAACAAGGGATAAACGGTTAGTTTATTAAATGAAAAGATTCGCAAATCTTTTTTAATTCCTTTTTTGATTTACGTCGGATTTTTTAATTTAATCAAAATTAATGAAATAAAAGTAAATCTTTTTAATTTCCATTTTTAAATTGATTTGATTTAGTCGAATTATATCGTTAAATTGTTCAAAGCTTCTAAAAGAAATATTTCGTTAGCTATTTTGGTTTGGTTCTTTATAATTCGGTATGGGGATCAAATTGGTTCGTTTTATTTTAATTTTATCTGAACCCGTAAAAAAAATTTGATCTGTTTTTTCTCCGGCAATAAAAATCTGATCTTTAGGACTGAATCATCTAATAAGTTTTTGTGATAACACAGAGTCACACACACAGAGAAGTACACTTGAGTATATGTAGGAGACTACACAGAGAAGTAGTCAAAAAAGTTCCATTGTCATATTAGATGATTCAGTCCTAAAGATCAAACTTTGACTACAATGGAGCAAACTTAAGTTCTTTGACTACAATGGAGCAAACTTTTAACAAAAATATTTTTAAAGAAGAAGACGAAAGTTTTGTCACTGTCTAAAATTTTGAAAGTATAAGCAACGACGAGTGGTTGCTTTCATTCATCTTTTATGAACATAATTTTTCTAGAGTTTATGCTATAGTGGAGGGATATAAGTTCCATGAGCTACTCATCTGCAGGATTCAAGAACTAAAGAAGCAAAAGAACAAGGACTATCATCATCATTATCATAAGTCGTCTTCTTCTTCGGCAACATAAGATCAATGATCACAATCCAATAAGTGAATTAAAAAATCCAGAAATCTTTGTCTACTATTGACACAAAGGTGTCAGGATGATAATCTTTAAACCGAGTTTACTAAAATATACAAATAATTTTAGTGTATTGTCTAATAGTCTAAAATAGAGATTTTATTTGAAAATCTTTGTCTTGTGGTCTTCTTGTCAATATCTAATAACTGATAATAATGATATTTCTTCTGCTCGTTACCACTGAGAATATCTACATTGTGTGCTAAAGTCAGGACAAGAAAATAGAAACATATACCATTGTATCCAAACTTTGTATTTGATCAGGACAAGAAAATCAAAGAAAACAACTGTAAGAACATGTCTAAATGATCATGACTAATTCAAAAGGAAAGAACCTTTCTTATAGCGAGCTTTTTCTTCAATAAATGTACTTCGCGTAAAGGTCAACTCAAGCTTTTCTGCAGCTGAAGAAATCTGAGATTTTGAAACCAAAAGTGATAAAGAAGATCATTGCTCCAGATGGTTGGAGGAGTTGTGGGATCAGTAAGTTTCTAGATGATAATAATTGTTAATGTAACACTTTTAGTGTTAGCTCAAGACAGAGATCAGTTTTTGTACTACAACTTCACCAAGGCAGACTTGTATCTTGATGGAATGGCAAGTACACAAGGTATCTATTGCATCTTACGAATAATACAGAGACGAGCACTGGTCATGCTTTCCACAAAAGTCCCTTAAAGTTCACCGCATCGTCTTCCTTCTCAACATAATTCGTCTTTGCAATCTTTCCACTGCAAAGTCCTCCTTCCAATGGTCAAGGTATGGCTTTTGTTTTAGCTCCCAAAACAGATCTCAGGCATGATGGTACCGCAACATCGAATTTAGGACTATTCCACAAAGGAAATGATAACAAAACAGAAAACCATATTGTAGCGGTAGAGATTGATACTAATAACAGCTCTGAACCACATGACAAAGACGGAAACCATGTTTGTAGGTTTCTCTGGATCCACTGGCTCAACCAAAAGTGATCAGTATATTCTTGGATGGAGTTTCAAGAAAGACAGAAAAGCACAAAGTCTTGAGCTTAGTAGATCACCTAAATCTACTAGCATTATAAGCATTTGAGCATGGATGAAAGAAGATCAAAACATCTAACCGCATTCACTACTTGACTTCTCAATTCAATCATTCAGAATGATTGAAAAGAAAAATCAAGTGACAGAAACAAGAAAGCACAGTGTTTCAACAGAATGAACTCCTCTTCCAACAGTGGCAGCCATGGTGGTTTGAGAGATTGAGATCCCACTAACAAACCGTCGAGCCAAGAGACTGAAGGAATTCGTATTTCAGTCGCCGAAAAGACACCGTCAAATTGCACAAACTCCAGACACAAACCCGGAAAAGTCGAGATTCAAGTGTCGGACCAACGCTCTCCGGGAGGAGAGAACATCCGCGCCGTATACGCAAAACAACATCAACATCCACAGTACAATCATATAAGGCTTGTCACCTTCGAGACCAATGGCGACCCGCCATTCTCGCCGGATCCAAGAGTAAAAGATCCCCACTTCGCCCATATCGAAATCACTGTAGCCATTAAACTTTAATATTCATACTGTGTAAGGGAAATAAACAGTAGAAAGCAAGAAAAACCGGCGGCCGTAGCCGCCGGAGATGATAAAAGAGAAGTTTCAAAAGGTTGTTTTTTTGTCGCCGATGTGATCGTCTCTGAGAGAGAAAACGGTTAAAAATGATAAATCAGATGATTTTTTTTAGCATGACGAGCCAAGCAATCTGCATGTACATTCTTCGTGCGCGGGATTCCAGCTAAAGAGAAATTTGGGAAGTGATCTTGTAACCTTCGAAATTCCTGAGTAAGGATGAAGAAGGCGGGCCAGTATTCCGGTTTTTGAGTGATTTTGATGAGCTCCGTGCAGTCTGTCTCAAAATGTTGACAATATATCTCGTTATGTTGAATCTCTTGCATCGCCCAGAGTAATGCCTCCATCTCCGAATGCAAAGGTGATAAACTCCTTCGATGACATTTTGCCCCAAGTAGTACTATCTTGTTCATTCCATCTAGACAAACCCATCCAAGACCTGATGTAGGATCTTGTTGTCTCCACGATCCATCCAGCCGACAATAGATTTCATTGTGTTCCGTAGCCCTTGTATTAATTGATTGTGCAGGTTGAAGACGTAGTATTTGTGCCTCTTTCCAGGCTAAGAATTCAATTTCTGCATTTCTCCGAACTTCTCCAATGTCCATTTGTGTCCCTTGGAAAACATTTTGATTCCTTGCTTTCCAGATGAACCACAAAATCCAAGGTAAAATCTCATGACTATATTGGTCCTGATTCCTTAGAGGGTTTCTCCAGAGTAGATAATCCATATTAGAATAAAGTGATTCTGTTGGAAACCTCTCTGGTTGTGTCGGATCTATGCAATTTGTCCAAATGTGAACAACGGATGGGCACTCAAAAAATATGTGATTGATCGTTTCCTCAAAGGCAGCACACCGCTTGTATATAGTATCACATTGTATCCCTTTTGTTATAAGTCATGTGGTTACCGCGAGGCTCCCTGTAAGCATTTTCCAAAGGAAATGTTGTATTTTTAGAGGACATCTAGTCTTCTAAACATGTGCCTTCAGGACGTCCAGACTCGGCCCCCATCCATGATTATTTATTCGGTTAACCTCCAAGGAATGGAGGATTCGATAGCCAGATTTAAGTGTATATTGTCCCGATTTTGTAAAATTCCATACCAGGCCATCATCTGTTGGTATCCGACTTGGCTGGATACCCCGAACTAGATCCACATCCTCTGGTACCATAAGTTGTCTCAAGGCTGGTACGCGCCACTCCCTCGTCGTGGGATCGATTAAATGTTGCACCTCAAGCGTAGGACGCCAATCACCCCCCGGACCGCGCGCTGGTCGCGGTCGTGTATCCGGTATCCATGGTCATTCCACACTGATGTGTTAATACCAGAGCCTATCCTTATTCGAACCCCTTGTCTTATTAATTCTTGTGTAGCAATAATACTTCTCCAGCCAAATGAAGGAGAGTATGGCTTCTTGGCCTGTAAAGGATGTACTTTCCTATAGTATCGACCTTTCAAAATCTGGGCTACCAAAGAGTTTGGGAACTGAATAAGTCGCCATAACTGTTTAGCCAATAAAGCTGTGTTAAAGTATTCTAGAGATTTAAAGCCTAAACCTCCTTCGTCCTTAGGAACACACAATTTTTCCCATACAACCCAATGGAGACCGCGGTTACATCCATTGGAGCTCCACCGGAATTGGGAAATCGCACTGGTTAACTTTGTAGTTAAACCTTTGGGGAGCTTGAAGCATGAAATTATATAATTGGGGAGTGTGAGGGCTACTGATTTAATCATAATTTCCTTCCCCCCCTTTTGATAGAAACTTTGAGGACCATCCATTGACTCGGTCTCCCAATCGTTCTTTAAAGTAATTGAAAATCTGACTTTTGGAGCCTCCTAAACTTTCAGGGATTCCCAAATATGATCCCATACCACCTTCTTTCATAATGCCCATTCTACGTTTTATCATATCTTTTGTCCGTTCTGGGATATTCTTACCGAACATAATCGATGACTTATCAAAATTAATGACTTGACCTGAGGCATTCCCATAATCCCGTAATATATTCAAAATTACTTGGCATTGTGAGTCCTCTGTCTTACAGAAGAAGAGACTATCATCCGCAAATAATAAGTGTGACACTGCCAGACTATGTTTTTCTATCTTAACCCCTGTTAAAGCGTTATCCATTTCCTTCCGTTTTATATTGGCAATTAGCACTTCTGTCCAAATAATGAATAAGTATGGTGACAGAGGATCTCCTTGCCTGAGTCCCCTCTGGGTACGATATGTCCTGTTGGTTGGCCATTAAATAATACCTTATAAGATACAGATCGAACACACCACATCAACCAAGAAATCCACAAACTACCGAAGCCCATTCGTCGAAGAACTGCTTCCAGAAATGGCCATTCTACACGATCATAAGCTTTGCTCATATCCGTTTTGATGGTCATAAACTCATACCTACATGCCTGATTCGTACGTAGCCCATGAAACATTTCCTGAGCTATCAGAATGTTATCCGTAATTAATCTCCCTAAAACAAATGCTGATTGTGTTTCTGAGATTACTCGGGGAAGAATATGCTTTAATCTCAGACACAAAATCTTTGAGATTATTTTGTAGCTTACATTGCATAAACTTATTGGCCTGAGCTCTGTCATTCTTTTTGGTTGGTCTGTCTTTGGTATAAGACAAACATGTGTCTCATTTAGATGGTCATCAAACTTGCCTGACATGAAAAAATTGCGAACCAATTTGACCATATCATCCTTTAGGACTCCCAAATATCTTTGTAAAAACAAAGATGTCATCCCGTCTGGACTTGGAGCTTTCTCCGAGTGCATCGCGAACAAAGCCTTCTTCACTTCCGTCTCCATAACATTCCTGGTTAGTGTCCGATTCATATTGTTTGTAATTACAGGAACAACATCTTGGAGGACCGATGAGAAATCCCCTATTGTAGTAGGTCTAAAAAGCTTCTCAAAATATTCTATCACTGTTTTCTCCATACCTTCCGGTGTTTCATCCCAATCCCCTTGCATATTAAATAAACCGGTGATTCGATTTCGTGCTCGTCTTTGTTTTGTCGATGCGTGGAAAAATTTTGTATTTCTATCCCCTTCACTCAGCCATAAATTCCTACTTTTTTGTTTCCAATAGAGTTCCTCATCCCTATAAGCTTCCTGTAGCTTCTTTTTAATTTGTGAGATAATCTCCGGACTTACGGAATCATCATTTTGCGCCTCTTCCAATTTAGCCTTCCAAGTTTCAAGATTTTTCCTGCCTGGTAGGATATTATTCTTCCTCCACCAAGAGATAGAATTTCTGCAGTTTTGTACTTTATCCATAAACATGGGTTCCCTAAAATTCTTTGTTCGCTTCCATCCAGCCTCAATGGCTTCCGCCAATCCATCTTTTATCAAACCGAAAATGATTTCTATATCTTTCTGGTTTGTAATTGAATGTCATTAGAATCGACCAATGATCTGATCCTATCCTAGACAAATATTCTACCTTTGAGTATCTAAATACATTATGCCAATCCTCATTACCTACCGCTCTATCCAATTTGCAGCGGGCATTTTGTTTACTTCTTGTTCCTTTCCATGAGAGTTGGTCCCCAGAACACGGAAATTCCGTCATCCCACAATGTCCAAGCATCTGATTGAAAAGTACAAAAGATGATGCCGATCTCATTTTACCCCCTTTTTTTCATGGTTCCCAGTAAGTTCATTTAAATCTCCGATCATCATCCAAGGAGATAATCGTTGTGTTCCTATTTGCATCAATTGATCCCAAACTTTATACCGTTCCGAAGCCACAGGTTCGCCATAAACGAAAGAAATAGAAACTTTTAATCCATAAATAGAAGCATTAACATCAATAATGTGATTAGTAGATAAAAGAACTTCAAGTTTTATTTCATTATTGAATAGAATAGCTAGACCTCCGCTTGATCCTATAGGATCAACCGTATACAAA
>OVAN01016489.1:0-10444 GCA_900406275.1 Anastatica hierochuntica
GTTTCTAGAATTAGGATGGGTAGAATATCAAGTAAGTTTCTAGATCCTTAGAAAGCAATGGGGTGGAAGAATTAGAGGAAGTAAATGTTTTGTATGCATAAATTGTTTAGCTACCACCTTGCTTTTGCCTAGTGTCTTGCACTACTTTGTTTAAGAGCAGCCAATCCAAAAATCGAGTGAACCCTCTTCTTTTTACACTTCTTTATATAAAAAACCTTCTTTGAACTCCAAACCGAATGGATAAGATACATTGCCCATGAGTAAAGAACTCACACCTTAGCTTAATTTAATGTAAAAAGGAATTGATGATAAGATAGTCTATGGATGCCTAGATTAGATTATAAGAGTTGGTCTTGTGATGATCATGGAGAAGTACTTAGGCTCTTAAGATGATCTTTGCACCATTTTACTTGTTTTGAGGACATTAGGCATAAGGCATTACTTTTCTTATCTTGGTTTTGAGTTCCCACTTGCAAACCTTATTTCCGGGTTTGATCTTTGTTGTTTGCTTGAGGAAAAGCAAATGGCAAGTCCGGGGGTGTTGATGTGTATATAATTTCATGCATAATTAGGTTCATTTTAGCTTAGTTTCATCCATTTTTAGGTTGTATATATGGCATTTAAGTCCTAGAATGCATTAGTTTGAGTCTACAGTCTAGGTTAGGAACATTTTGCATTTGCATGCATTTTCTTTGCATTTTGTAGGTGCAATTATGAATGGATATATGGAGGCTTTAGGCATGAATTCATGGTGGATTTGGAGCTAATAAATCAAGGAAAAAAGGAGCAAAAGGCTATGGAAGAGTTGAGGATCAACAAGGCATCAAAGAGGAGCAAGAAGCCATCAAAATTACTAAAGGGAAGCTCCCATCGACCTGGAGGTCGATGGCCAGCTACCCAGGGTCGATGGCTTCTCACCTTTCCAACAACCAAGACTTTGGCTGCCAAAGGGAAGCTCCCATCGACCAGACGCAAGCTCCCATCGACCTCCAAAGTCGATGGCTGATAACATTGGCCGAAAATACCCTTATTTTAGGAGACACTTTTTCTACAATTTTCTACAACTTTGAAACCTCTCTTTAGACATTTTTTTGAGATCTAAAAACCTTGTATAACTCTTTGTTTGTTTGGGTAATTTGGATCTTATTTTCTTTATCTTTCTCTCTAGATATATTCTTCTAAGCCATGGGAGCTGAAAGACCCATTTCATGTCTTTGGATTTCCATGAGATTTAGTGAGTAGATCCTTCTTAGATCTTGAGATACGGTAGGCTAGGGTTAGATCTAGGGTTGTAATGGATGTTTAGGCTAGATCTTAGCATAGATTTCTACTAGACCTAGTTTAGTTCTTCAAAGATTATTGTTTGCTCAAAGACACCTAGAAAGTGTTCGATGAAATGCTTGAGAGAACTAGGTCTATGTCTTTCACTTGGGCCCATGAGAGTGGATTTTACCTAGGTGCTAGATGGCTAAGAGGGCTTAAGTTAGACTATCATATGCATACTTTGATGGGAAACAAAACGAGAGTTTAGCCTTGTAGTGTGTATAGGTGAATAGATCTCCGTCACGAGAGTGGATTGATCGATTATTAAGGGACCCTTTGTCTAGGATAGCTTTGATCCTCTAATAAAGCCTTACCCAAAATCCATTATTCCTTAGATTGAACCCGACCCCATAACCATTGTCTCAAGATCCTAATTTTATTTTGATAAGATCTAAGTTTACTCTTTGCCTTCATGCTATTTTGTTATTGCTTTCTTTATTGCATAATCACAATGGTTACCTTTGCTTTTGATTAGCTTTAGTAGAGACCCATGACAATCTCTTACTAGGTCGCCTTCTAGACTAGGGACCCGTAGTATATTCTCCTTGTTTAGGTTCTACTAATCCAAGCCTCTAAATCCTTGGACGATCCTAAAATACTACAATTGACCCCGTTCTCTTGCGGGATTGAGCGTAGGGTATTAGGTCTTATAAATATTAAACTTTGGCACCGAGGAAACTCTACGTCACTTTTCTTTACATCCTTAGGCTTCTCATTCTTGGTTTCCTCACATGAGACCAAATTTTCCTTAGCCTTGGCATCACATAAGGCATCTTGTACAATTATCTCACTAGATAAGCAAGGTTTAATGGATTTCCCAGAATCACAATTCTCGGGAATCAATTTTTGCTCAAGAGGCTTTGCACTTTGTATATTGTCTTGAGTAGATTCACTAACTTCTTGGTCCATCATCATCATCAAAGTGTTAATCTTCTTCCTTTTAGTGATTATATCCTTCAGAACCTTGTTGACTATCGGTTGATCTTCACACCATTGCATAAATGGTATTGCAACCATGAGACCTCCCATTTGACCCATGTTTCTCTTTTGGAGTGGGGGAGGTTTCCTTAAGCTAAGATCCTCTTGAGCCTTTTGAAACTCCTTAGAAACTCCCTCCTTTTTGGTCTCCCTTTTCTCATCTCACTCTTTTTGTTCCAAAGAGGTTGGATCATACTCGATCTTCTCATCCTTCTTAGGCTCACTTTCTTGAGCTCTTGGAGGCAATTTCCTTCCACTTCTCAAAGTAAAGGCATTACATAGCTCTTTTGGGTTCATCTCACACTTCCCAGGAAGTTTTCCCTTCTGGAACTCAAGTTTAGAGGCTTGTTCCGCGTTCCTATGATCCATTTCCTTAACATTAGAAGCAAGTGATTCATACTTCTCCTTCATTACCATGTGGTTCTCATGAGTCTTGCGGATGATCTCCTTGAATCTATCATCGATGTCTTTCTTTGTTTTATTTTGTGCAACCATGAGTTTTTTTTAACTTGGAAAACATTTCTTCCTCCCTTGAGTTGGTAGGTGTCTTTGGAGTATTTTGAGATGTTGGAGATCTTACTCCTAGACTTGGTCTAGGCGATGAGCCTTGGGAATAGATCCCATGGTATCTCTCTTGAACAAAACTCATCTCCTCTTTTTGATTGTGGAAACTTTCATCAATCTTACTCTCTTGTTCGGCTTGAGGACCACCATCGCTATTACATCAATTTTTGTGTTCAATTCCTCAAGACGCTTGTATTCAATCTTGGGTATAAAACCAAAGCCTTCTTCTCTAGCATAACTCTTAGCCAAATTTTTGACCAATTTGTCTCCTTGAGCTGCGGCCAAACTTGCAAAATTTCTAATGCTTGCCGTGTTCATAGCAAACCAGAAGTGTTGATGAACTCCCCTATGAAAAAGCCATAAAAGACTTCCTTGATCGAATCCATGGTGAGGACAATTCCTCACATAACCGTTGAACCTTTTCCAAGCTTCACTAAATGTCTCTTCAATCCCTTGCTCAAAATTAGCTATGCTATTCCGGAAATTTGAGTCCTCCTTTGTGAGTAAAATTGACCAAAGAACCTCCTCTTGCTTTGCTCCCACGTGGTTATGGAAGAGCTAACCATGATCTTCTCCCCTTGCGAAGCTATATCTCCTAATGAGAAAGAGAAGAGGGATAGCTTCACATAAACTCCGGGGATTCCTTGAATCTTGGTTGTGTCACATAGCCTCTCAAATTTGTCAAGGCGTTCGATGGGGTTCTCCATGTCCAAACCAAAATATCTTGCATTGTGGATCAAGTTGATGAGGCAAGAGTTGATTTCGTGATGGGGCATATCTCCTGATGGGGGTCTTACTCCCATCCTAGTGTTGCTCCCATTCTTCCAACTCCTTCTTGAAATTGGTAATTCATCATCCTTGCAACAAAGCACAAACAAAAAGAAAAGGAAAATAGTTAAATAACTTGAAAAATAAAGCTTAGTCTCAAACTTAAATGAAATCCCAAAGAAAATCTTAATCTAGCAATCATGCTCCCCAGCAACGGCGCCAAAAACTTGTTGAGCGCTAGAAAACGAACAACGAAGCTTTAAATTTATAAGCCCGTTTCCTAACAATCACACAACCCACAAGTGCATGGATATGTCATTGCATTACTTTGGGGTCGAACAACAAGGAGCAAACCTTAGCTAGATATATCTAAGCATTGGAAATAGACACTCAAGGCTAATCTAAGCAAATAAGAAAGATTGGGTTTGTTTTGGTTTTCTTAATAATCTAGAAATGAAAGCAAGGCAATAAAGTAAACAACTTACATAAAGACAATAAACTTAAATAAAGAAAGCAACATAGACTTAAAGATGCTAATTTGAAATGAACTATAAACTAAGATGATGGACCAAGGGATGTTGTAATTGATACACTTCCATGACCAAAGGCAATACTAGTCTAATCCATTCTCATGGCAAGAGGCCATTTCCTTATCAATCGCATTCGCTCAACTCTCATTTGTTGCAAATCATAAATCGATTAGGAATCATTGAGAGCAAGCCCAGATAGTCACTAATAAATATAGAAAACAAATCTCATTGGCTAGATTGAAATAGCTAGTATTTGGTTCTCCTAGGCATTTCATCGAACACCTCCCTGGCATCGATCCCTGGGTCGATTCTAGGTCCCGTTGGGTAGTAAGACTGTTAAGGGAAGCTAGTATCAACCCAAGATGAGCCAGCATCGACCCAAGGTGAGCCAGCATCGACCCCTGGGTCGATGCTAGGTCTCCTTGACAGCTTGTGGCTTGTTTCTTCTCCATTTGATGGCCTCTTTTGATCTCATCTTCTCCCATTGCTTCTAGCCTTTTAATCCCCTTGATTCTTTGTCCTTTTAGCCTCTAGAATCTATCATCTGAAGCTCTCAAATTGATCTCCGAAAGTTGTACCTAGAAATGCAAAGAAAATGATATGCAAATGCAAAATACTCATAAACTTGACTCTAAACTTAAACTTATGGATTCTAAGACTTATACGTAATATTTACAACCTAAATGCATTTAAAACATTAAAGAAATGAGCTTTAAAATACATAAAAACCTATGCACATCAGTATTCTATGTCGTACTCGCTGAGCTTGATGGCTCATTTAGCGAGGCGTCCGGATTGGCTCGGGCTATGCAAAATAGTGCGTAATGGTTGTGAGGTCATTACGACAATCAAATGAGACTAGAAATACGACCACAGCTTTTTGGTGGCATTTACGACAGCTAGAGCTAGCTTCTCCATAGCAGGGTACCGGGTCTCGGCGTCTATCAGACTTTTTCTTGTGTAATAGACGAGTATCTGCTTGTTTTGCTCCTCTCATACCAGAACACCACTGACTGTGGCGGGAGATACAACAATATATAAGTATAAGGGTTCTCCTTCTACCGGTTTTGATAGTATGGGAGGTTCCGAGAGGTAAGATTTTAGCTGTTTGAAAGCTTCCTTGCACTTCGCGTCCCATAAGAATTTCTTATTATTCTTTAAAAGTTTATAGAACAGGAGATATTTGTTGGTAGACATGGAAATGAATCGATTTAGGGCGGCGATTGGTCCAGTCAGCCTTTGTACTTCTCTAGTAGTTCTAGGTGACAACATTTCTAGTAAGGTAGCTATATGGTTTGGGTTAACTTCGATTCCTCGTTCCGTCACGAGTTATCCCAGAAATTCGCCTAAAGGTAACCCAAAGGTAAATTTGGCGGGGTTTAGTTTCATGTCGTACTTGTTCAAAATATCGAAGCATTCCTTGAGATGATTGACATGATCTTCTCCGCTGGAAGATTTGACTAGCATGTCGTCAATATAAACCTCCATCAGTCTACCGAGTTATCGAACGAACATTTTGTTCACGAGTCTTTGGTAGGTGGATCCGGCATTTTTTAGCCCGAAAGGCATGACTTTATAGCAATATATGCCACACTCTGTTATAAAGGCGGTCTATTCTTGATCCTCGAGATCCATCATTATCTGATTGTACCCTGAAAAGGCGTCCATGAAAGTTAATAACTGATGGTCCGCGGTTTCCTTGACTAAGCGATCGATGTGAGGCAATGAGAAGCTACCTTTGGAACATGCTTTGTTTAGGTCGGTGAAATCGACGTACGTTCTCTATTTCCCGTTTTTCTTTTTGAAGACTACGGGGTTGGCCAACAAGTCAGGGTAATGAACTTCCCGGATTGCGTCGACGTTCATTAACTTTTCTACATCGTCGTTGATTGCTTGAGCCTTCTCTTAACTAATTTCCATCTTTTTCGTTTTACAAGTTTAAACGTTGGGTCCACATTAAGTTTATGCGTGGTTATGCTCAGGTCGATACCTTTCATATAATTGGTGGACCACGCAAAGGTCTTAACATTATCTTTGAGGAAGCGCACGAGCCTACTCTTAATCCCAGGAAGCAACTCCGACCCGATGCAGATACATTTTTCGGGGTGGGCATCGTCGATACAGATTTGTTCGGTGAGATTCTGTGGTCGACCTCGTATATTTTGATGTATCGCTTGTTGCTCTCGAATCTGTAGTTGTTATTGACCTCACTCTTTAACGATTTGGAAACCTCCTAGGTTGCAGATTCTGGACACCATCTGGCTACCTTGGATCGTGGCTACCCCATCGGGAGTTGGGAACTTTAAGCATTGATGGTAAGTTAACGCGACTCCTTTCATCTTATGAATCCAGGTCTCCCCAAGATGGCATGGAATGGAGTTGGCTTGTCAACTACAAGAAAATTTATCATCTTCATGACCCCATTAGCTATGACTGGAAGTTTGATAGATCCTTAGGAGGTAGTTGTTTCCCTCGAGAAACCTACGAGATTAGCCTTTTGACCCGTTATCTCGTAGTCGTCTATCTCCATCCATATTAGGGCATCATAAAAGATTAGGTCTACGAAGCTTCCGGTGTCAACCATAAGCTTAGGCACCTCGTATCCAACCATGTTGAGCATGATGACTAAAGCGTCATCGTGAGGTCGGTCGAGGCTTGACGTCTCACTTTCCCAGAAAGATATCTTAGTATTTGATTATGGGGAAGGAGGATTTGTTCAATTACTGGACTCAGCCTTATGCAGGTGGCCCTTTATAGAGTTTACGGAGTCTTAACAGATGTCGGACACTCGTAGTATGTAGTCGACCCTTGTTTTGGTGGTTTGTTGATTCGATGCCTTCTCGAACAAAGCAACTATCGGCCCCTCGGGTAAAGGTTTAGGCATTCCAACTCGAAGACTCTTTGTTTGAGGGAATTTTCCAAGGATCGTATCAATCAGAAATCGAACTGGTGGCCACGTGGGACAATAGCCGCTTTATTCGATAAGGCATCGAATTAACAAACAACCGAAACAAGGGTTAACTACATACTGGGAGGGACCGACATCTGTCAAGACTCCGTAAACTATTTTGCAAACCCTAATTCTAAGTGGGTATCAACTCCAACTCTTAGAATTTATACGAAGAAGTAGATGAGAAAGATTTCTGCAGGAAGAATCCCATTTGGACTTTAAGATGAAATGTAGAATTTTATTGAAGATATTGAATATGAACAAAATATCTTTCGTAATGAATTGATCACAACAATGAATTAATAATAAAATAAAAGAAGTAACGAGCTTGTGTGTATCAGTTTTCCGATCCCCCTCTCTATGTCTCCTTCTCCATGTTTAAATAGTTTCCCTGATGGCGTAACCTCCAGGTAACAGCCTCCAAGATCCTCTTCAGCTTTCTCGGATCAGTCCAGTCTTCGAGACTTAGTCAACATCCCTTTGACAATTTAATTGGGCTCTTAGAAATATCTCTAGTCTTAATGGCCTTCTTCGGGGAGATATGCAGGCCCAACTATTGGTAACAAAAATAAAATTATTAAAGTAAGATTATCTACTCTATTAATTTAGAGTATTTTTATTTTTATCTACTTAAAAAAGTTGTTATTTAAAGAACTTATTACCAAAATAGATACTTTTCTATAACTTAATTCCCTAAACATATACTTTTTTACACCTCAGTACTTTTCGCCAACGTGGCATTTTTGGACATATTTGCCCTTCACCAAACTCGCTGAAACTGGGCAAACCAAACAAGATACTGACATTGTTAATAAATTTAGTTACACCAATTACATTTAATGATATCCCAACGATTCATTTCAGAGTTAACACAGATGGTTGTGATTGATTTTGTCAGAAAGAAAAAATTATTTCGTGACATTAAATTACGTTGGTGGAGATCTCTGCCGTTCAATTTAATTTAATTCGATGGCTACAAAATTTATCTCTTTAATTTATGGTGGTTATTATCGAGATTTACGTTCCATATGTTGATTGCTCAGTTTTTCTTTTAAAGTTAGAGGCCATTTAAAACCTGTGTCAATTTCTCTGGTTTAGAAGTTTCATTTTCATGGTTGACATTATTGATACTTAAACTTACGATTGCAATTTTTTTTTTAAAATGCAGGTGAAGATGGATGATTTTTGCATGGTTATAGCCGAACAGTGGAGATGTTCTGCTAATGGCAGATGGAAATTTGACATCGACAACAAGCGTTTTTCAAGGGTGATAAGAGTAAACCCAGGCTTCACTCTAGCGGATTTGAAAAAATTTGTGCTCGAGGATTTTGATGTTTCTAATGATTCAGGGTGGGGTGTAGATATCTCTTACTTGACGAAGAATTACAATGGCATAAATGTTTCAAGTTCAACGCTTGGTGACTAGCAATGGTTCTTTGGAGTTTTTCGGAAACAAAAGCGTAATGAAACAACGTCCAATATGTTTGCAAGGTTTTTCAAGCTAACCAACAGCAGCGGGATGTCAACCAATTCAAGTATGTGATATAATCATTACTAGATAGAGCAATTTCCAAGCATCATTTCTTGCGTTGTTTATTTTATAGGATTTTTTTGTTGTGTTTGTGAAATACAATTTCTTATACACGAAGTGCTAGTCCAATGGATAATATCACAACAATTATCCAGGAGAGCTCATCCATCGAAACAATAAATCAACATCAAAATAGAACTCATACGCGTATGTTTTTTTTTACATTACGCCCCGGCTGTATGCTCTTCATTTACACCGTATAAAAAGTTTCAATACAAGGTCTATAAATGCTTTCTTTTTCAATTTTTTTTGTTTTATTTATGTATAAATACAGACAGTCATCTACGTAGGAGTTCACTGGATAATGTCGGAATACATATCCATATGAACTCACCCACCACGACAAAAAATCAAAATTAAAAATGATTCTCGAGTGGTAAATGTTTTTGTGTATCACCCCATATTATCCCACTGCATGTTCACCCCATATTGCTAAACATTGGATGACATCTATTTTTTTAAAAATTTACAGGGAATAACAAAACGAATTTAAGAAACATTCCAAATACCATATCACCGATCGACACCCTAAACAGCCTAGCGGATTTGCAAACAAATTGTCGGTCGGTGGGTTTGGGGGATTTACCAACCGATTCAAACAATTCTGAAGAATATCATAAAGATATACTGCCTTTGTTCGATGATCGCACATACCAGAGGGAAAATATTCATAAACAGTGTGCTCAAGAATCAAACCTATCTGACTATATAACGCCATCGTCAACAACTCATAAAAAATCTTCTTCCACAAACAATCTCCCCAGGAGCATTTGGTTTAGAGTTAGAAGACAATGATGACGAAATACCAACAGTTGGTACAAAGACAAATCCAAATTTAATAGACGACGATGTCCTTGCAGATCATATTGATGATAATGAAGCAAGCATTGGAATATTCTGTCCGGGAACCTCTTATAACGATCCATTGTCTTAAGTTGATAGTCCCCAGTTTTCTCAAGACAGTAGTTGCTCAAATATTGAAGTTTTGCCTCGAGGATACGACACAAATTTTTGAGAGCCCTTGCTGGATGTTGTATAAGGAGGCTCAAATGCGCCATACGTAATGTGCACTACCAATGATGCGTTTGATCATAGAGTTGTATCGGGGATGACAACCTTGGTGAAATTTGGCGAATGTTGCAAGAAATAAGACCCCGACTTTATTTCGAATGCCACACCAACCTCAACAAAGAACCACCATAGTCCACCTTCTAATATTGAAGATATTGACGATGAAGCGTTCGACATACCTCCATTGTTTGATGATACAACGTTCATAAGGCATTGTGGGAACCAAAATTGTCACTGTCAATGTTATGTGGTTCACGGACTCTGTTAGCCAAAGATCAACAGATCGAGACAGCGAATTAGCTAGTTATCTAATAAGAAATACGAAACTTAAACTGCGAAGATGATAAAACAGAAATCGTAAGAGAGTTAGATAACAAAATACGAAATACGAAATATATTGCGAAGTTATATGAATTAACGATGAACAAGTAACATGATTCATAAGATAGATTAACGTAAGCGAATACAAAGTGAAAAAGAGAACGAAACAAAGTATGCAGAAAGCTTAAACCGAGAGCGATTCGACAGACACAGTTAACGACGAAGTTAAGGGTCTTATTCGAATTCCGAGATCGGAGCGTGCGCAAATGGTGTTTAAGCCGTGGCCGCAAGATCTGTTGGTGACGATTACCTAGAACTAAGGCGCAAAACTCGTAACCTAGTTGAGAG
>OVAN01016490.1:0-10575 GCA_900406275.1 Anastatica hierochuntica
CTAAAGCTATATTGCGATCTTTTAAGTCAGAGCTATTACAATAACTACATGCGGTGAATTAACTTCTCGATTGATATATAGAGTTAGTACGTTTATGGGAGATTAATGTATGTAAATGAATTAAATTATATATTATTTTATATGAATATAAATTACTTTTATATTTTAAATTAATTTACAATTAAGGAAGTAAAGTTGCATTGAATTCATAGATTTGGAATTGGCTAGTACGCTTCACATAAATTAAAATTCTTAATCAATTTATGTGAACATAATTTGATTTTATATTACAAAAAAATTTAAGTTAATCTGAATATTGGTTGTATTATGTGAGTGAGCTTGACGTGACTATAAGTTATATTTTCTTAGTTAAAATCTTATTTGATGAAGAAATGTGTCAAATTATTTTACACTTTCGATTCTAGATATAAAAATTCTATAGTAGAAGTTTAAAATAATTAAGTCTAGACGAAAAATAAAAATAATTTTATAATCGATTTTTTTCATTACTAAAACTCTTTGGAAATGCAACCAATCCAAAAAAATTAAGCATAGACAAAACAGACAAATTTTAAATTTATTTCTCATTCTAAAGGCATCATTCATTTTTTCTTTTTTTAAAAGAAAGATGGAATTGGATGGTATCTAATTTTATAATCCTATAAATAAATATTATAATATTTTTTTTAAGTGATGGATTTTCAAACAATGAAAAATATTTTGAAGGTTAATAAGAATAACAAACCTACATTAGTTTAAAATATGATGCAATCTCATTTTAGAATATTTACTTTGTTTTGTTTGTTAGTCATTTTCAATACTAATATTTAATTAACTTAAATTAATAAATTTTTGAAAATATGGAAGCCAATCAAATTTGTTAAAGATGTCATGTCATATTTTGGTGAAGACATGTGTCATAGTCACTTCTTAATTAATGTATAGGAGATTATTTGGCTTAATTTTCTTATTGTTTTCTGGTAGAAGTGAATGTTCTAATCAAACATTATATTAATGTAATAATTTTTTCATTATGTGAGTTACTCAGTTTTTATCTAATATAAAATAATTAAATAGGGTATTAAACATGTAGTAGTTTTAACTACTTGATTCAATCTTTATTTGCTATCATTTAATCTCTACCTGCAATTACCGATCATTACTTTCATTTTATATAGTTTGAATGATCATTTTAGATATCCAAACTATTAGAGTGATGATAGTTTATAATTAGAAGAATTGTATATTGACTCTCATCATTCTAAAATGGTATCAGAGTCTAGATCTATACAGTCCAACACGATCCAATAGATCTGATCCAAAGTTAGTCCATCGATCCATACAAGTGGAGGATCCTAAATTTTTTTTAAGCAAAAATAACAATAAAAAAATTAAATAGGTTTCAAAGGGAGTTGATCCAAGATTTACGGGGTTCAGTGAACAATCTTTACCATCAATGCTAACAACTTCTTTACAATCTTTGGTAGGTCTGCCGCTGATCTATATCCAAGCATATGAGGATTTATGGCCAATAGAATTATCATCTCGAAAGGAGAATATATCCCACATCGTTAGAAATATCATTAAAAATATCTAAAATATAGAGAAAATGGGTCTCACAACTTGCAAAAAGATATTAACAAAAGTAAGCAAAACAAAAAACACCCTTTATATTTTCTGTATTACTGTTAATTTTACCCCTACATCCAAAACAAACATATACAGTCGGTTTACAAAAGTAGTTTGACTATTATGACATATCATAGTACTATAATGTTTTTTAAATTTATTTATTTTCCAAATTAGACACTCATTATAATTTTTTTACTTAATAGATAATTATATCATGAACTTCATTTACATAATTCATCATTCTACAAGTTATTCACTAAACTATACATATTTTCCCCAAATTATAATTAAATCACCTTAATATAAGTTGAATTTTCACATTAAAGTTCATATGATACATTCACTTAGAATTTACGTATAAGTAAGTTTCTGTTCATCTTTCATTGACCTTTGGTTATTTGTCCTATTTATATACTCTCGGAAATAGTAATGCTTTTTGAAAATAGTCTTACAATGTATGTTATATACTATCTCAACTACTATTTCTATTTATTGCTTTATGTAAATCATAACTTTGGTCTTTCCTTGTATACTATAGTGTTTACAAATTGTGTGATTAATTGAGTTTTGACATATATTTACTAACATAATAGTCATTTTCTTGGTGTTTGCTTATATGATGGTTGTCTTTATTTGGGAAAACAATCGTACTATATCAAATACTATTGAAGTACTATATGAAATAGTATGGTTACTATGTCTTATTTTTTGTCTTTCAAATGCAAACACGGTTTCTTGACATTTACGTATACTTTTATGTTTTAAAAGCTACGAAAGCTCGGAGGACGGACCTCGAAAAAGTGCAATGTTTTAATAAACATGACAAAAACAGGGGTGTGTCATTTGATCGAATAGCGTTCCATTAGATATGAACAAACTTGAAATTTTAAATTTGATTTTAAATAATTTGACATTTGATTTTAAATTAGAAATTAACTAAACAACTGTGTATATGTGAACTTCGATTTTAATTTTCGGGATTGTTATGTCTTATTAATTGAGTAGTCTGATTATTCTAAATTGTATTTCTATATTTTATAAAATTTTATGATTTATGACTACTTACGGATATACTTCTATTTTGAAAAATTTCAAAATACAGAAAATGGAAAATTTTCAACTTTTTCTTTCGTATAATTATATTCTATTTCGATATAAATACAAAACTATGGAACAATTTCAACGCCTAAATGAGGGCAACATCGTCTGATCGATGATAAAAATAAAGAATATTTTTGTAACATCTCCGATCCGGCCCATTTAAATTTCTCAACGGGAAAAGAAAATACCGGTCCATTAAAGGAAATCTTGCAAACCCTAAATAATCCTGTGTCTCCTCTCTATTTAAAGACGTCGTTGCATCCACATGAAACGTAACACAAATCGAGAAGTGAAGCTCAGTCGAATTTCTGCGAGGACTCGAAAAACCTTAGTCATCCTCTATCTCCCACGCAGTCCGAGCCACCGTCATTTTCTTCACGCCGAGATGATGTTGTTCCATCGCCGCCGAGATTCCCCGTGATCGCGCCGCCGCCTTTTCTCTCTCTACTGCACGAGCGCCGTCGACCTTTGTTTTCTCCATCGGATAAGAAAGCTACAACGCATCTCGAGCCTCCATTGATACTCGCACCTCCCTCTTCTCTCTGCCCGACGCCGCAGTTCATGCTGTCGCCGTCTCCACTCTTGGATCATGCGCTGTCCTCTTCTTCCTAGCCGATTTGAGTTGTTGTCGTTGCTCCAGAGCCCACCCGAGGGCTGCAGCCCCACGCCAAGCCATCTCAGCCGCCGACTGAGCCTTCACGACGTCGTCCCGAGCTACCGTTTGCAGGAATTCGAGACCCTCCTACGACGGTTTCATCGTTTGTGAGGTAGTTTCCGCGTTTTCGAGCCCGTAGTTTCTGTTTTTTTCTTCATTTTTCACGTTTCTCTAGTTTTTTCCGTGTCTCGGGTTTAGTAATTTCTATTTATGGAAACTTTCTATTTTTGGCAGGTTAACAATATAGAAAGTTTCGATTTTAGAAAAGTTTCCTTTCTGGGAAAGTTTATATTTTGGGAAGGTTTCCTAATTTAGTAATTTTCTTTTTCAGAAGCTTCCATTTATGGCAGGTTTTCATAAATGGAAAGTTTTGTTTTTAGGCAGGTCCCTTTTAAGGACTAACCTGAGTTTCTTTTTGGTTCAGGTCAAGAAGAGCACCAGCCGGTTCAGTAGATCATCTGCATCAGAGTTCATCCGCATCTTTAGGCTAAAGTGAGGAGCTAAACCCATAGCTATTCACCCGTTAGAAATGGTTTAGGACTCTTTCTTTGGTAGTGTAGGTTTAATGCGTCTTGTTTGTTATCTTGTTTGCGTGTCATGTTAGTCCTGTTTGATGTTTGAGCATGAGTAGGTCTAGGATTTCCTTAAAGATATAAGATGTTTTGCTTGAGATTGTTTGTTGGTTAAAAGGAGATGTTTCTTGCCCATGGAGAAGGAAATAAATCCATGGGGACAATACATACCGGTTAATTAATATTGAAAGAAGCATAGTTCCTGTAGTGGTGTGTGCCAGGTTATGAGCGGAGCCGGGGGCTTTGTGTAGGGCATTCTTGTTGGATGCCATGTTCTTGTTGTGGTGCAATAGGCGCCGTGGTAAGTGTTAAATGTATGCTATCTTTGGCAGTTTCCTAAGTCTTTTCTGCAGTGTTGCGTGTTTAGCAACTCAACCCCTCACTAATTGATTTCCCTACCACTCATCCCTCTCTCTTGTCCCTCCCCTCTTTTGTCTTTGCAGGTGAGTATGACGAGTAGCCGAGAAGATGAAGGTTGACTTGGTGTTTTTTTCAGGGATCTGGTTTTGTTTTTAATAAAGTTTTTGGATGATTCCAGACTTGGTTAATCGCTTTGTTTTGTTGGAATCTCGTTTGGATTTGTTATTGGATCTTATTTTGTTAGGCTGAATTATTGTTGTCGGGTTTGAGGATTAAGTTTCCGTTCGAATTTGAGGATTAAAGTCTCGTAGATGCTCTAAGTTGGTGCTGTTGAGGTTGGGTGAATGTGTGGTTTACACGCGCGGGAACCCTGACGAGGGAGAACCGGGTGTTACAAAGTGGTATCAGAGCCTAGGTTTGCCAAACCAGTTCTGACCCGGGAGGCAACAGAGTAAAATTCAGATTTCTAATCGGTTTTCAATGGTTTTAAAAATATTTTTGGGAAAAGAGTATTCTAAAAGGAAAAGGAGAACACCAACTCAACCGAAGTCGACCGTATTCGTTATAACTAAGTCTTCTTCTTCCTTCAGTTTCGAGCGAGTCTAATTAGAGGTTTTCTTTTTTAGATAGCTAACCATCCCTGAGTTTCTCCTGCTACCGCCGCTGCCACTATCGCCGCAGAAGTTGTTGCTGTCGCTAAGCATGTAGTTGCTGCTGAGAATGTTGTTACCGCCAATGTTGAGTTATCTCAGGAAAGTGTCAGAAAAAGTGCAGCAACAGATGGGAATGAAGTGAACAGTGAGTCCATAGCGTCTATGAGAACTGCTGGGTCGACTACTCAAAGAACTGCTCAAGATACCATAGTAGAAGTTGCTGCCAACGCTACTCTAGAGGAAGAGTTGGCTAGGTATCGAGCCAGTCAAGGACGAGCTCGGAGTCAGAGGATTGTTGCCAGAGAAGTCCATCACAGATATGCAGATATTCCACCTCCGCCACCTTCACTGCCGGCCAGAGTGTCGCAGTTCATTCTGCCACCTATGCCAAACAGTTAGTACGATGGATCGTCTTATTGGGATCTGATCAGGCAGCTGAGAGAAATGGGGACAAAGATGTTTGAAGGGAATTCAGGTCCTATCGTTGTTGACGACTGGAAGAGAAAGTTGGAGCAGAATCTTGACCATCTTCAGTGTTCGGAAGAGTACAGTTGGGCTCTGGCAGTGCAATATCCGAAAGGAGAAGCCCTAGTCTGGTGGGAAGTCATGGTAGCCAAGACACGCAGGGAGTATGAGCTGACATGGGAAGATTTCAAGACTCAGTTCACCCCGAGAGGTAGTGGACAACATAGAGAACCATTTTTTGACCATTCAGCAAGGCAAGCTGAAAGTCTGCCAGTATGAGGAAGAGTTCAATTGCCTCCGTAGATTTGCTGGCCAATACCTGGAGGAGCAGGAGTTGATCATATGATTCATGAATGGGCTGAATATCGAGCTCAGGAATCCTTGCAAGATGAAGGACTATGTGTACTTGGATAAGGTTGTGGAGAAAGACACAAATCAGGAGAAAGGGCTGAAGAAGGAGGAGGAGCGAGAAAGGAACTGATCAATCCCGAGTAGAGCTCACAACGTGCAGGATAGCCGTAATAGGGATTTTGGCAGCGCCTTTGGTTAGGTGAATGCTCAACCAGACCCTCGAGTACGATGCTTAAACTGCCACCGCCCGGGCTATAACCAGACACAGTGCCCTAAGAGGCCAAAAGGAAGGGGCAACACACCCAGAATAAATCCGCCCAGGGCAAACCCACAAGGGGCTAACCCTCTAGGAGCTTTTCTGCCAAGTCCCAATCAGTTTGAATCTCTAAGGTGATACCGTTGTGGAAGAGAAGGTCATATGGTGAGACAGTGTCCAGAACCAGCGTATCCGCCTCCGCCACCGCTGCAGCAACCTCGTCAACAAGCCCCAACTCCTCGTGTTTATACCGCAGAATTAGTGGAGGAAGAGGAACTTGATGCCGCCGTCAACGCAACAGAAGGTTATGAAGGAGTTAAACCCATCGTTGGTATGTTGCTAATCCTTCTCTTGTAAATTAGTAGAGGTTATGTGTTGCTGTAAATCGTGTCAGTCAAAATAGAGAGTCAAGTTCGTAGAATAACTAGGATCACCATCATGTAGGATCGGTAATGGTGGGAGGAGAAGTCGCCTATACCATGTTTGATTTCGGAGCTACGAACAGATTTTTGAGACCGCAGATGGTCAAAAGGTGGGACTTCCAAGGTAATTTTGTCCCAAAGAACCGAAGGGTCAAAACGGTGGGCAAGGAGAAGATGGGTGCCACTGGAGTTCATGTCAGAGTCCCGTTACTCATCGGAGGAAACGAGATTTCCAGTAACTTAACAGAGATGGAGATGGGCCGATATGATGTAATCTTAGGAATGGATTAGCTTGACCGTCATGGAGTAGATCTAGATTACCGCCAGGCAAAAGTGGAAATCCGCAGAATCAAAGGGGAGACTATCTTCCAAGGAGTCAGAACAAATTTCGGAGTTCCGACTATTTCCATGTTGCGCGCAAAAGAGCTCTTAAGGAAAGAAAATAAGGCTTTCATAGAAATGAACTTAGTCACTAAGGAAGGTGAATCGATTGAGATCAAGGACATTCTGATTGTTGCTCAATATGAAGGCGTATTCGAGGCATTAAAGGGATCGCCGCCGGAAAGAGGAGATACTTTCACAATCGAGCTTAAACCAGGGAGGGCCCCTGTGTCTCAAGCACCATACCGTTTCGCCCATGCCGAGATGACTGAGCTAAAGAAGCAGTTAGAAGATCTTATCGACAAGGGATTCATCCGCCCTAGCAGTTCGCATTGGGGAGCTCCGGTACTGTTTTTAAAGAAGAAAGATGGCAGTTTTTGGTTGTGTATGGACTACAGAGGTCTAAACAAGGTCACCGTCAAGTTCACCTCTATGCTTTGACAAGATTTTCAGAAGGCTATGGGGACAAGGGTAAACCTTAGTACTACTTATCAACCTAAGATAGATGGATGATAGGATAGGACAATCCAGACTCTGGAATACATGTTGAGGGCATGTGTACTTGAATGGGGAGGAAGTTGGATTAAGCATTTATCGCTGGTTGAGTTTGCGTACAACAACAATTATCATGTCAGTATAGGGATGTCACCCTATGAAGCTCTATACATCAAACCATGCAAAACGCACCTACGCTGGTCCGAAGTGGGGGAGACCCGAGATTTAGTGCCAATAATCATTTCGAGAAACCGAGCAGCAAGTAGAAATGCTCAAACAACGGCTAAAGGAAGCCCATGATCGTCAAAAGAGCTATGCCAACAACCATAAAAAAGATTTGGAATTTGAAGTTGAAGATCTGGTATTTCTCAAAATGAGAAACTTCTAAGGAGGGAAGCAAGAGAAAGGACAGAAAAAGTTGAAGCCAAGGTTTATGGGGTCGTACCCCATTGTTCAGAGAATAGGTGCAATTTTCCCACAAGCTAGGCCTACCGCAAGAGTTGGCAGACTTCCATGACGTCTTCCATATTTAAGTTTTGAGAAGGGTGTCAGAAAACCAAAACTTATTCTGCCTACTTCACCGCCGAATTTACAGAAGAACTTCTCAATGCAGAGTCATCCAACAAAGATTCTGGAAAGAGCGGCAAAGGAAATTTAGGGAAAGAAAGTGACCATGGTCAAGGTCAGCTGGAAGGGAGACAATATTCAGGAAGAGACCTGGGAGGTGAAAAGAGAAATGCAGATGGATTATCCAAAACTGTTTAGAGAGTCCAGAAGGCAACCAAAGAATGTTCAGGATTCGAGGACGAATCCCATAGAATTTGGGGGAGAGTTGTAACGTCCACGACCCGACCCATTTAAATTCTACAACGAGAGAAAGAAATCCCAGTCCATTAAAGGAAATCCTGCAAACCCTAAATGATCTTGCATCTTCGCTCTATTTAAAGACGTCGTTGCATCCACGAGAAATGCAACACAATTCGAGAAGCGAAGCTAAATCGAATTTCCGCGAGGACTCGAGAAACCCTAGCCATCGTCTCTCTCCCACACAGTTCGAGCCACCTCCGTTTTCTTCATGTCGAGACGCCACTGCTCCATCCCCATCGAGCTGCCCTGCAATCATGCCGCCGCCTTTTCTCTCTCTCCCGCACACACTCCGTTGACCTTTGTCTTCTCCGTCGTCTCCGAAAGCTGCGACACATCCCGACGATTACATCGTTTATGAGGTAGTTTCCATATTTCCGAGCTCGTAGTTTCCGTTTTCGTTGTTTTTGCGTTTCCATAGTTTTTGCAGTATCTAGGGTTTAGTAGTTTCCATTTATGAAAAATTTCTATTTTCGGCAAGTTCCAAATTTAGCAAATTTCTATTTTTGGAAAGTTTCATTCTTTGGAAAAATTTCTATTTTGGAATGGTTTCCTAATGTAGTAATTTCTTTTTTCAGACGTTTCCATTTATGGTAGATATCCATAAATGGAAAGTTTCCTTTTTAGGCATGTCCCTGTTTAAGGACTAATTCGAGTATCTTTTTGGTTCAGGTCAAGAAGAGTACCAACCGATTCAGTAGATCATTCGCACCTTCAAGCTAAGGTGAGGAGCTAAACTCGTAGATTTTCCCTTGTTAGAAATTGTTTAGGACTCTTTCTCTGGTAGTGTAGGTTTAACGCATCTTATTTGTTGTCCTGTTTGCATGTCGTGTCAGTTCTGTTTGATTTTTGAGAATGAGTAGGTCTAGGATTTCCTTAGGGATATAAGATGTTTTGCTTGAGATTTTGTGTTGGTTAAAAGGAGATATTTCTCGCCTCTGGAGAAGGAATGAAATCTCTGGGGACCATACATACCGGTTAAGTGGAAGTGTAGGAAGCCTGGTCCTTGTAGTGGTGCGCGCCAGGTTAGGAGTGGAGCCACGGGCTTTGTGTAGGGTATTCTTGCTAGATGTCATGTTCATGTTGTGGTGCAATAGGTGTCGTGGTTGGTATTAAATGTATGTTATCTTAGACTGTTTTCTGAGTCTTTTATGCGGTGTTGCGTGTTTAGCAATCCACCCCCTCGCTGAGTAATTCCCCTGTCACTCACCTTTCTCTCTCTCTTGTCCTTCCCCTCTTTTGTCTTTGCAGGTGAGTATGACGAGTAGCCGAGAAGATAAGGCTGACTTGGTGTTGTTTTCAGGGATCCGTGTTTAGTTTTTAATAAAGTTTTTGGATGATTTTAGACTTGGTTAATCGCTTTGTTTTTCTGGAATCTCGTTTGGATTTGTTATTGGAATTTATTTTGTTTGGCTAAATTATCGTTGTCGGATTTGAGGATTAAGTTTCCATTCAGATTTGAGGATTAAATTTTCGTATATGCTCTGAGTTAGTGGTGGTTAGGTTGCGTGAATGTGTAGTTAACACGCGCATGACCTTGACAAGGGAGAATCGGGTGTTATAATTTTATTCAAATAAAGATAGGTGACTATATTCTCCAAAATATGTTGTTTTTTTTTTTTGCTATCCGATAAATTGACTCTAAAATATATGAATCTCTCCATTGATCGCCAATAAATTTTGAATAAAAAACCCGTGTAACATAATAGTACAAACTACCCCTATTTGATCGGTGTCCGCTATTACCGCACTCTTACCCGCAATTAGCTGACACCATACTTGCATAAGCCTAGTTATCGTATTACTGTTAAGATCACTGCTATTATTAATATGCAATGTTGTTAGTAATTCTTGTTGTATATCATTGGCAACTCTCATTGTATATTATTAAGGTGAAATTGTCAAATATAACCTAAAAAAATATATTTAAAAATAAAAGTAACCTAAAACATATTTTTTAGACAAAACTAACTTTTTGGGGTAGGGAAATTACATTCAAGACCCTTATATCCAAACAAAAAAATAGAAGGGAAAATTATCCTTATACCCTCTAGAAGTCTGAAATGGACTCAGTAGACTTCATTTGCAATCTTCTAAAGAAGTCTGCATTGTAATTAAACCTTTCTTTTAAATTAAAAAATTTGAAAAAAATAATTTGAGTAAAAATGAATATCCATAAATTAAATCTTATCAATTACAAGGTATATAAATTAAATTTTCATAAAATTAAATCAAATTAAAGCAACTAATATCAATTAGGTTAGAAACAATACATGCATCCAATGCAGACTTCTAAAGAAGTCTGCATATGTAATTAAGCATTGTTTTTAAATTAAAAAATTAGAAAAAACAATTTGAGTTAAATATA
>OVAN01016491.1:0-10575 GCA_900406275.1 Anastatica hierochuntica
CCTCCCCTTCCTTGCTCTTTAGACGGACAATTCTATTACGCGATCGGCGTTGTTTGGTGGCTGCATGAAAAAAACTCGTGTTTCGGTCCCCCTCCTTAAGCCACAAAGCCCTACTCTTCTGACGCCAGAAGATCTCCTCGCTCTTAAGAGCATCATGTAACTCCGTCGTAGCAGCTTGTACCTCCTCAAGAGTCGCAGCATCCGACATATTAAGATTGTCAACTCTATCCTTGAACTCCTCAACAGTATAATCTGCCGTCAGATGATCATTCCTGCTCCAAGAAACAATTGTTTTCCGGCACAAGCTAATCTTCGCCCGAATATCCAAACCTGGAGGCATCGCTTTCCAGTCATTTTTTATAACCTCCGTAAACCCCTCCTTCTGAATCAGACGCTTGTCAAAACGAAAAGTCTTACTTAATTGCAGAGGTCGCGCGAGGATGTTAGCGAGAACTGGCCGATGATCAGAGCCCCACATCCTAAGGTATTGCACATGTGAATGTGGGAAGCATTCATGCCACTCTGCATTTGCTAGAGCTCGGTCTAGACGACATCGCACACGAGTACGATTGTTCCCTCTGTTTCCCATCCAGGACATATGGTTCCCAGTGAAAGGAAATTCCTGCATCCCACAGTCTCGTATCATCTGTCAAAAAGGAAGGAAGGAAGACTCTGGACGAGTTCTTCCACCTTGTTTTTCATCATTGCTAACAATCTCGTTAAAATCACTAATCATGAATCACAATCTCATGAAAGTATCTAATATCACAACCATGATGAAATAGATCAGATTTTGTTTTTCACGTTTTAGAGTGCAAAATACACTCAAATCTAATAAGTCTAAAAAACTGGAAAACAGCCAAAGATTGAAAAACATTTTATTTCAATGTATTTCAAAATCAACTTTTAAATACTCAATCCAATAACATTGTATTTTAATGTATTTGTAATAATACATAATTGAATAACACTGTATTTGATTCTGATTTTAAAATACAATCAATCGCAAGAAAATACACAATTCAATAACCCCTCCTTATAAAAAAAATTTCAAATTAAATTCACTAATTAACAATTAAAATGACAGTTTTGGAATGATTAAATAAGTATAATATACAATATTTTTAAATGGAATCGACAACCGAATCAGATAACTTTTTGTGTCGTGTGTCGATGTGGTGCGACCAGGTTCAACCAAGTTTATGATATTTTTTACAATAATATTACAATTGAGAATAAATATATTATTTTGAAATAATATTGTAGTGAGAATAGATATCTTATCTTAAAATATTAAACAAAAGCTTAAAGTCATAATATTTTTAAAAACTAAAATAGTAATTTTGTCCAAAAAAACTATAATAATTATCAAAAGAACTAAATTTCATGTTTAAAATTGAACTCGGTTCGAATCCGGTTCAACCGTTTGTCGGTATTCGATTCTTTACTGGTTTAATCCAGTCTTTTAACCATTTTAATTGTCTTTGGCTTCATTATTGATCCAGTCCGACTATATTTCTGATTTTGTGATCGAACCTGGTTGGACCCTCAGACCGGTCCAGCTTTAATGTTGCATATTAGTCATAAAAAAATAATTAAAACATATATATAAAGAAATTAAATTTATGAGAAGTTTAACATACGGAATTATCACGTATTTATAAAATTCTTCATATGAGTTCTACAATATGAAATCCGACGATGACAATATAAAAGAATTGACTTTATAATCAAGTGATTGTTTAGCCCCTAACTTAAGTATATGGTAGGAGAAACATCGACAATCCATATCGTTAATAAGTTTCATTAATGAAATTATTCATATTTTACTATGGTTTATTTATATTAAGAACACATAATATCTTTAAATCTCTTTTTGTTTTAGATTATAAAAAAAGATGAATTCCGCGCTTGGTCAAAATCTAGTATTATCATAAAATATTAAACAAAACACTTGTATGATAATATTTTAAAAGTTAAAATGTAATTTTGACCAAAAACTATAATAATTAATCAAATAAATTAAATTTCATGTTTAAGAATCGAATTTGGTTCGAATTCGGCTCAATAGTTTGTCGGTATTTCAGTTTTTTACCAGTTTAAATCGGTCTTTTAACTAATATAATTTTTTTAGGTTTATTATTGATCCAACCTGGTTATGTTTCCGATTTGCGGTCGAATTTGGTCCGACCTCCAAACTGGTCCGATCTCCAAACCGGTCTGACCTCCAAACCAGTCTGATTATAAAAACATTGCATATCAGTCACAAAAATTAAAATATAAATATAAAGAAAAGAAAATTATGAGAACTTTTAATATAGAAAATTATTAAATATTTATAAAATTCTTTACATGAGTTCTACAATAAAAAATCTGAAAAACGATAATACAAATGAATTTACTTTATAATCGTATTATTGTTTAGTCCGTGACATAAATATATGGAAGGAGAAACTAAATTTTATTTTGATATTGACAATCCATATCTTTAATAAATTTAAGTAATAAAAGTATTTGTTCTTTACTTTTTTTTTTAGTCAGAGTATTTGTTCTTTACTATAGTTTATTTATATTAAAAACTCATATCATCCTTAAATCTCTTTTTATATTATACTAGAATTTGTTGTTAGTTGTTAAATATTTCTAAATTTCATTTGAATGAATAACCCATAGAAGACTAACATTTTGAATGAATGTATTTTTTGCAAAAGTTGGTAGGATTAAACATTTAAAAGTTTGGATGATTCATGGAGAGACTAATATTTTCATTTTCCTTGTTTCAACAAAATTACAATAATTTAAATTTGTTATTATTTTTAAATTTGAAGCTAGATGAGTGACTTTTTTCACAATTAGATAACGTACTATTGAATTATTTTCATGCACGTTTGATTTTTAGTAAAATAATATAAACAAAAAAAGCACATCATTTTAAGGATCTTGTTGTTTTCTATGGTCCGGATTATATTTGTTCAAAACAGATTATAAAGGTTAAGCAGATTATATTTCTACAGTAAAATAATATAAACAAAAATGCACATCGTTTTTTAAATTTGTTCTGTTTTTTTTTTTAATTTTTTGCAACGGCATCATACGTAATATTTTACAAATTTAATATTGTATTTTTTTAAAGTATTTTTCAAATAGTAGTAAAGAGATTATACTCAAAAAAAATGAATCTTCGTTTTGAAGAGCACAAAAACAAACTTTTCAAATGTTTAAATCGAATTTGTGGAAACAAATCATATTTGTGCACGTCACATGAACGAACACCTAGTACTTTTAAATTTTATATTTTGTTTGTTCCTTTATTTATTCACAAATCTTGTATAGTATTGTTAATTATTTGCATCCACTTTGTCTTTTTTACAACATTTTTATTCTATATGAAACGTGTACATACGTCAATACACGTTTTAATTATTTATAATCTTTTAAACTGGTTTTGCCAGCTACAATTATTTTTTTATTTTAATACAAGTTAAAACATCCAGCAGAAAGTACATATTATTGATAGAAAACCCAAATCCACAATTTTTCAATATCCACCAAGTGTGTGTATACGTATTACATTTCTTACATGTATAATAAAAATATAAATCAATCACAATCACATTATAAACTTCAAAGAAATATCTTCATCAAAAGAAAAGAGAAAACTTTTAAAAAAATATTCAAACCGAAAGTGAATTAAAATCCTTTTTCTTGTTTAGACTTCCAATAAGTCAAAGTCAACTCCAATTAAGCAATTCCTCGATCATCTCCATAGCCAATTGATCCTCATCAACACTAGCCTCTTCTTCTTCTTCTTCTTCTTTGGCCATGTCTTGTTTCTTCCTTGCACTCAACCCTAAATCATCCGCACTTTCGTTGCTTACGTTGCCAAGCTCAAGACGCATGACCCAGTTCGGACTTGCTTTGGACCCGGCCCGTTTCTGCCATACTCCAATGTGGGAACTGTCGGTGTCTAGACGGAGACACGTCAAGGACGGCGTTAGGTCTTTGCAACTCTTCCTTAGCTTAGAGTTCAAGAGCTCAGATAACGACTTTGGTGACATTAGCGGAGAGTTAATGTCGTTAACGTGATCCGAGCCTTCCTCTGATTTGACGGCAGGGAAATTGGTCTTAGCGTTTTGGCCGTTCATTAGAAGAGCGGCTTGGTCGTATGCTCTCGCAGCCGCTTCTGCCGTTTCGAATGTTCCAAGCCACACTCTCCTCTTCCTGGATCAAATATATACGACATCACTTGTTTAACATAACATTTACATTTTAACCGGATAAATTTCAAACCAAAAATCCAAACTAATCATCTGTTGACGTTGTTTCTAATTCTACCACGTGTAAAATGTTTACAATACCTGTAAAGAAGTGTAATATATGAAACATGGCGAATATTGCACACAGAAAGAAAAAAAAAATCAACATGGCAAATGCCATGATTATTTAGCTTTTCGATTATATATTTCTATAAAAAATTGTTAACAAGGCTAAATACTAATGTTTTGTTTGCCAGTTTGTGTAACTCTAATTCACAAATGAATTTTGATTGAAACAATAAAACCATAGTTTTATATGTAAAAAAAACATTAGTGTAGTATATATGTAAAGAACAGAAACAAATAAAGATCATTTATATGAATAGAGCTTGAGCTTAGACTTACAAAAGAGGATGGCGAATCTCAGAGACCCAAGAACCCCATTGTCGTTGGCGGACACCTCGGAACTTTCTCGAATGTACCATTTTTCTATTGTCCTTAAAACTTGTTTGTTTTTTTTTTTAAAAGTATTTTCTTAATTAAAATTTAGGGTTCTTATATTTTCTCTCTTCTTATTGTACAATAGGAAGAGAGGTAGAGAGAGATCAGAGTGACCTCTTATATATATATATGTGTGTACTCATTTGTCTCCAACCAACTATTTATATAGTGCTCAAAATCTGAACTTTCTCTTTATTTATAAATTGACCTTTCTTCGATGATCTAATAAAAGATATTATAGCCCACAGTCTCCCTCTCATGCCTCCGTAACATCAAATAATAGATATCTATTGCTTTATTTATGAACACAACTTCCTTACTTTATCTGCATGACTCTTGAGAAGACACGACTTGTACCTTCATTTGTAACGTAACTTTCTGTCATCTACGGACTCTTGGCTAAGTTTTATTTATACGTACCTACACACAAAACAAAATTATCGTACCTTTATTTATCTAAAGATCAATAAAGGGAGATAATAAAGGTTAAGTGGAAGTCATATATTGGTTCAAAATGTAATTTATGGCTGCAAGATGCAAAATATTAAGTGAGTAACCATTTGATGAACAATAGAAACCAAAATAACCAAACTTTGTGTCATGAAAATCATGCATCTAGTAACCAAAGCTACGAAAGGTATATATATGAATTTGATTAAAAAGAAAGCTATGAATTTTTACACACATATATCTATATATAGCTAGGGGTCACATGACCCCATCTAAAAAAAATTATTGTGCTTAATTTAGGTTATTTAACTCTGAATTATACATACAGTATGTAATATTTCACACTATTGACCCCACTACACAAGAATTAAATATATAAATTGCACTCATTTCTATAATTGATATTAGGATTTTATCTTTTTAAAATAACATAAAAGTTATACTTAAGTTTTAATTATAAGGTGATTCCAGTTTAGAAAATTTTTGGGTCCTCCACTGTTGGGAGCTAAAACCAAATATAAGGTTATCTCCATTTCATTATGAGATGGACATGGCTATGAAACGCATCTTACCTCGTTCGGAAAATTAAGCTTTTGGCACCGATATGACTGAATGCCTAGCCAAATGACCAAATTTCTCAACAGAACTTATGAAGCTTTTAAGAGTTGAGGAGTATTTCAGTCATTTTATGTCATGAAGTTCGAAATCTAAAATTTGTCTTTTGCCCCCATCTAAGCTGAACTTATTTAGAACGTTTATCATTTGTCGGTGATTTTGTTTTAATGCGGTTAGTCACACCGTCTCAGATTTTGTATAATATATTTAAATCAATATTCTAATAATACAAGTAAGTTTTTTTACTTTGACACATAATAAGAACTTGACACGTCAACATTTTGAAGACCAATTATAATATTTTAATTTTACACATCAACTTTTGATTAATTGTGGTTGTAAATAATATGTCTAAATTTTATAATGGTCAACAAAACAATTACCCATGCTAATTTTTCATTTAATTTATCTCTTCATATGTCGTGAGATCATATTTTGCATATAAATCATATGCATATTCATGTGTTATTAATAGCATCGCTAACGCTATAGCTATGAGCGTCATGAATGTGCATCAATATCAACTATATATTGCATTAAATGGGACAATGTGGATTCAAGACTCAATTGTACGAGAAACTTGTATCTAACGGCACATCTCTTCACGTTACAAATCTGTCTCCCTTCGTATTAATCATTTTACCTTTCATCATTTCTAGAGTATGAGCTGGATCTATTAGTCATGCAAGATATTTTGAAACAAATATTGGTTCGTGTACCTCTTAATCTTTATGTTTGGTTTAATATTTTGAATTTTTCGTGATAAAAATATCACATGTATGTTCGTTGATAGCTAAATTGAAGCTAACAAAATTGAGAATGGTTGTAAATATACAATATGACATAATGTTCTATATTTAGTTTCTTACAAGAATAAAACTTATCTTAAAAATTTTACATATCATTTAGGTTTATAAAAAATTCCGCCACAAAATTTTATGAAACTAAAACATTTTTAAAATAAATTATGTAAAGTATATAATAGACATATTTAATACAAAAGATATATTGCATAAAAAATAACCTGGAAGTAAATATACAAAAAAATATTATGAAAGAGCCGCATCATAACGTAGGTTTAAATCTAGTAAGCTTAAAAGGTCTAACCTCAACTTATAAACCGAGAAGCTTAATGAAAATGAGATTTGATGGAAAAAAAAACCGAGTCAACCCACCCAAAATTAAAAAAGCAAACTTTTATTTTCAGCAAATAGTGTTATACATAACTGATCTTGAACCTTTAAACTTTGGATGTACATAAACGTGATATATCTGCAAGTGCAAGGTCATGTTCAGCTCAAATGCCAAATGCAACATTTGCTAATCTTCCTGTTTGATTCGATATACTTGGAACCCATTTAAAAACCACTATATCTTTAAAAAACGACAACCAAAATATGTCGGTGGTCGTCGGGTGGCAAAGGCCATGGATATTACAACTGTTTATTTAAGGTTAAACCTAAAAATCGACCAAGAAAGTCTCTTTAAACTTTATGCTAAAATAAATGTATGCACCAACATTTGCTATAATGTCTCCAGTCTTATTGTATTGTTAAAGACTATAACTGAAGTTATAAATGAGGGGGGTGCCATGATTTGATACACACGTGTGCTCATTAGTAACAAGCCACGTTCATTGGTTAGTTTGGACTTAGCATTTTAAGTTTTACCATAAAAAAATGATTCAGGATTTTTTCTACTAATTTGTTTTTCGAGAGAATTAGAAAAATAGGACACTTACAACTTGAATTTGTCCAAATAGGATTTACGGTAATTTTGGTCATTTTTGACATGTCATACCCTTAAATTTTAAAAATATGTAAACTATTAGAAACATAAGTAAGAATACTTATGCATTTTTTTCATAAAAAATAAATAGGTAAATCATATTTTATTTAATATACTAGTTAAGCACAAAATACTCATTCTAGTCATCTACTTAGTTTAGAAATTGTATACTAAGTATTATACAATGATCTACCTTTGGTATATAACGTAAATAAAAGTTTCTTATATATTATAATTTCGGTAGAATACGTTTTATGATATTCTGGTCATCTGTCTTTGGTCTACCAAACGCTAGAATATATATTCTATTGATGACTCTTTGGTCTACCTCATAAGTTAATACGTATTCTGGCTTTTACCAAATGTGACGCGTTATGCAAATTAGATTTTCTACCCACTAAACACTGTTCTACCCTATTTAGGAAACGTATTCTACTTAGATAACGAAAAAAGGAAATTTCCATATTGTAATATTTCTGTTTCATCATTTGATTTCCTAAATCTATGTCTAATATACCTAAATATAAATGAATATCTTCTCCAACCATATTTCTTTAAGCATGGTGGTGAATAAGATCGATGAGCTTAAGGAAGATGAAGATGATGATGATGATAGGAGTTACTGTTTAGAAGGTTCGAGTCTTGTCTGCTTTAACAGTGAGAGGATTTGGGATTGATTTGGACTCAAAACTGAAGTTTCAAGGTGGATGTGAAACTTGGATGGTGAAATGTGTTTGCAGGGCAAAAGATGACGATGGAGAAAGGATGATTTCTTATGATGTGTGTGAGGTTTGGCAACACACAAGATGTTGTAGAATTGATGATTCAGACACTTTGCCTCCACTTTTTGTTTGTTCGAATTGCTGTGAAGAATTTGCAGAGCAACAGAAGAAAGTTTTGCAGCCAAAATATGAGTTCCCAAATCAAGATCATATGTATCTGACTGAAGTAGCAACAGATAATTACTTTGGAGATGAGAGATGTTTAGGAATGATGTTCCCTTCTTCCTTGCTGAACAATTCATTCTATAAAACCATTTTTGGAGTCAAGCATTCATTGATATTTTTTTCTCTGTAGATTCTTTTGAAATGAAACAAAAGGGAAAAATCCTAAAGTTTCAGAATCGTTTATAGGATTCTAAATTCGGGTCAAATCGAGCCGGACGAAATCCTCGAGTAGAGAAGAGTTTTGATGCGCTCGTCATGCACCACTGATCAACGAATTCGATTGATCTGAAACTGAAAACGATGAGATAAAGAGAGAAATTGCTAAAATACAATTAACAAATAAGTTTTTGATATATTAACAAAAGAATTAATAATTACTATATATTTTAATTAAATTATATTTAGATTAATTTAGGGATATAATTGTATTAACATTAATTAAAATTTTAATGAAACAAAAATCTTAGATAAAATTCTAATATGACAAATCCAAATTGAAAATGCTCAATTTTTCTAATTATCTCTTGTTTTTTCCTAGTTTTGACTTCTTCAACTTTTGGGATTCTTGAAAACAACAGTCAACACTAAAGAAATACGTAAATTTTAATTGTAATTGTTTTTTGTGTTAATTACCTAAACTAACTCTATAAAACATGTTTATTACTAGAATAATACATGTTTACTAGACTAACTCCAATCTTTTTATAAAAGACCATTAGACCCAAATAATCATTTTAATAACACTAATGCCATTTTAATTAGTTTACAGATTAATTAAATAAAAATTTAATCTTTTCTTTCCCCTAAAAAAAATCTAGTAAACCCTAAAATAATAATATTTGTTGACAACTAAATCAAAAAACAAAAAACAAAAGTCACTTTCTTCTCCTCTCTCTCTCAAATCGCCGCCAACATCACTTCTGTAAACGGCGATTTTTGCTCTACAACCGCCGACGACTTCGACGGGCTCGTATAATCGCCTGAATTTTCGTCCTGCTCCAGTCCTGCACCGACGATTCTCGTTATCTCTTCTCTTTGCATGGCGTTTCCTCCGTGCATTGTCGTCTCTCCTCCCGGCGTCGTCTCTGTGTTGTTCGCACGTCAGCGTTCTTTTCTCCTTCACGCAGGCATCCTTTGCTCCTTCACGCCGCCGTCCTTTGTTCCTCAATGCCGACGCGGTCCTCTGCTCCTACATCGAAGAAGGTAACTACTTTGTTTAGCTTAGCTACAGATTTACAAATAAATCTATGATGTTTGCATAATTGTGAAAAATTTGTTGGCTTGGTTACTACTAATTTGTTTATGTAATGACAACAGATATATTCTGCTCTGCAACGCCGGCGACTTCGACGAAGAAGGTAACTGCTCTTCATAGCTACAAATTTGTTTACTTTAGCTACAAATTTGTTTACTTTAGCTACAAATTTTTAAAATAAATTTCCAGTAAATGCTCTTAAACCGTCGACTTTTTGATATTTATACTTACAGATTTGTTTAGCTTAGCTACAGATTTCCAAATAAATATGTGATGTTTGCATAATTGTGACAGATTTGTTTGCTTGTGTACTGCTAATTTGTTTATGTAATGACTACAGATTTATTCATTGGTTGTTTAATAAAATAGCTACAGATTTTGTTTATAACTTTTGGTTGCTACAGATTTTGCGTTTAAATTTTTCCAATTGGTACAAATTTGTTTGCTTATTTACTACAGATTTGTAGTTCTTTAGTTACAGATTTTTTTTGTCACAGATTTAGTAACAGATTTATTTTTTTCTTTTCGGAGAATATGACTTCAGAAAACAACATCTACCCACTATTGCTACTCAAATACGTGAAAACTCTAAAGCTGAAGCTACATAGTATGAACNTATTGCTACTCAAATACGTGAAAACTCTAAAGCTGAAGCTACATAGTATGAACCATAATTGTTTGTTAAACAAATTTGGGATTATAAAAGAAGAATTCGGAGAAGAGGTATGGACAGTTTTGAAAGATTCTAGTCTTGGAGTGTTTC
>OVAN01016492.1:0-10575 GCA_900406275.1 Anastatica hierochuntica
CTCTACTTTTAAAAAAATTTGAACCGAAAAATCTCTAGAATATCTTTAAAAAATTTTCATATTACGTTTAATTTATAGAATATTTTAAAGCATATTCTTTTTTTTACTAACGTCTAATCATTCTATAAATAATCTCATAGTTCTCCCATAGTGTACATCACATTCCACGTTTGATTTCTCACTTCCCTTTTCACTATGGTTTCTCCTATAGGTTTTTCCTTACTAAAAGATTTAAAACCATTCAAATCAGGTTGGCGAATACAAGTTAAGTCAGTTTATTCTTGGAAGCAAAAATCCAAGTTTGGTAGAGAATCTCTAGAACTTATTCTAGCTGATAAGACTGTGAAAAACATAGATACATATTTATTTTAAATCAAATTTTTTTCATTTCGTAATTAGTAATATAATTCATAATATAAATTTCATAAATATAAAATGAAAAAATATCCGCACGAATGTGCGGGTGAAACTCTAGTATATTTATATATTTGAGATTTGACGATAGACGATTCTAATTATATTTGTAATGATATTAGTGACATCGATTATTAAATATCGTATATTGTTTAAAAACTAACTTTGGTCCATATATTCCAGAAAACATTGTGAAAAATATTTGTCCTTGTAGATATATGGTATTATGTAGGAATGTTTTGATAAATTGCAATGGTTATTTTACGGACAAAAAAAAAATCCGCAATGGTTGTCTAATTTAAGGCGGGATATTTTACCCGAACTCGGAAATCTGACTCAAATTATTCGAATTTGAATCTGAATCAACACTACAAGAAAACATACCCAGTAAGACAACCATATTCCTAGTTAATTCGTCGTAATGGGTAGTTTACGATGACAATACCACGAATCACAGGTTGTCGTAAATCGACTGTCGTAAATTGTCCGTCGTAACAGACATTTCGTCGTAAAATCCTCGTTAGTTTTACGACGAATCATATTCGTCGTAAATTCTATCCAAAGCTATTCATCGTAAATTTGTTTTAAAATTACGAGGATTATTTTCGTCATAGTAAATTTGTAACAATTCGTTGTAAATTAAAGAGTCGTAAAAATTACTAGTTAAATACTCGTAATATAATCTTAAATTTTACAAGTATTTAACAAGAAATCTATGTACATTCCTCGTAAATTATTACGACGAATTTACAAGGAGCTCTTGCTAAATACTCGTAAATTTTACCACTACTTTATGACGAAATAGTTTAATAATTTACTTTGAAAATAATATATAAATTGTATATAAATAATATTTTATAATTTTATATAAAATACAAATTAAAATGAAAATTAAATTTAGAAAATATAAATAAAAATTTCAAATTTAAAATATTATACAAAATAAAAATATAAAATAAAAACTAAAAAAAATCTATGGATCGTGTTGGAGATCGTCGAATTGTTGCGAGCTTCTCGCCTCGGCTCTTCTAATATCCGCCTCCTCTTCCACGGTTGGTGGTGGTGGATCTGGAATCTCAAGTTGACGACGTCGAGTCTGCAACATTCGTTGCCACCCCGGGTTTGATGAGGCGAAGTAAAGAAGACCTTCTAAAGATGTCATCTGAGCTCTCGTCTGATCTATATCAATCCGTAGTTGTGCGGACTTCGGATCCGGTCTCTAGGAATAAGACGATGTCGCCCTCAGGACATCATTCACGGATCCGATTCCCATTGTCCGGCCCTTCTTTTTAGGCACCAACTACAAAAAAGAAAGAGTTAATTAAAAATTAATTTGAATTAATTATAAAACAAAAACATTAATTAATAGAAAAATATACCTCTTCGAAAAGCATGTCCATCTTCGGAGTGGACAATAGGACGAGTAATTCATCCGGAGATTGTTGCATCAGCTGAGTCTCAAGCTCTTCAATCTGAGCGACGACTTCTCCATGATCTTCACAGACTTTGGATCGATGAATTCTCCGTCTCGGATCTTGTGTGTCACCTCAAACAGTCTGGAAAGAGACGGAAGTGCTCCTTCCTTTTCGGCCTAAAAAACCAATTCAAAGTTAGAAATATAATTTATTAAATAAATAAAAAAGAAACGGACAAAAAAACTTGGAATCTCGAGATGGATACCCGCGTAGCGTTTTTGGTCTGTGGTGTGCATCATCGGATAATTTCCATTTGAATCCTTCGTCATACGGAAATTGTAGCACTAGCCACCGATGCGGATGGAATGTGGGGTGTTCCAATACTTGATAATACCATCCCAAACATCCTTAGAGAGGAATATGGGTTTCGCCTCATACCCTTTGTACTCCCAAAGTTCTTCCAGTCGGAGACGGTGTTTGTTAGTCGGGTCTTCGCCTTGGCAACAAACGCCGCCTTCACCTTTTCAGTGATTCCGATGAACCAATTCTATTTTTGCTGAAAAAACCAAAAAAGTCATATTAGATAAATAATATTCAAAATAAAAATATAAAATAAATTTACATAATTTAAATGAAATTAATTTTAGAAATTTACCACGAAACATTTGAACCATGTAGTTTTAATGTGTTTTGGCGTCAGGGTCCAATTGGATGAGGTTCAAGAAAGTATCTTTTAATCATGTCGGACACGCTTCGTGCCCTGCGATTGTCAACTCTAAACCTGAAAAATATATAAAAGTTAAAAATTAATAAGCAAAACATCAAAAAATTAAATAAATTATAAATTAAAATATAAATTATATGTACGTACCAATAAGTCTCAAATGGTCGGTCGGGGTCCAAAAAATCTAAACCTTCTCGTCCCAGTTGGGCAAGAAGATCATCGATCGTATATCGAACGTAAGGTGCATCTGGCGGTACCAACAGATTCGGATGAACTCCGGGTGCTGCGTTAGGAGTCGGAGGAAGATCCTCATCAGGAGCCAGTGCTGCAGGAGAAGCACCCGCAAGACGCGACGTTTGAGACTCGAGGACGTAAGAACTCGATGTGTCAATGGTCGGAGTCAAAGAAGTCGATGTTGCAAAGGACGTGCTAAATGTCTAACTATAATTTGAACACGGTCGACCTCTGTTCCCAGGAGTCATCTAAAATAAAAAAAAATTTAACATTACTAAAGAAAATAATTTCATAAATCCATATTTTAAAAACATTTTTCGCATCCTAAACCAATTTCAAACCTAAATTATATTACTACTAACTAACCACCTAAACTACAAAAAAATTAAAAAAAGACTTAGAAAAAGAAAAATACCTGGAGGGAGAAGAGAGAAAATGGCGAGGAGAAAGGGGGAATTGAGTTGGATATATATAGACGATTATATTTTCTCGTAATAACGTTGTAAATTAACGGCGAATATACCACGTCCTGTATTTTTAAATTACGACGAATTTATACCACGTCCCGTGTTTTCACGTTACGATGAATTTACCACGTCCTGTGTTTTCTGTTTACGACGAATTTACGAGGATTTAACCAGAATCCTTGTTTCCGGTTTACATAGAATTTACGAAGATTTCTGCTGAATCCCTAAACCCTAAACTCCAAACCCCAAACTCCAAAGTTTGGATTTTGAATTTTAATTTGTGGTTAATGTCTTCTTTTCTAAATGATTTGAATTCATGGATACAAATTGTAATGATCATCATCAAATCACATCTCCTTTGTTAATATTAATCAAAATCAAGAGGAGTTAATAAAGTGATAAAAATTGTAATGATTATCATCCAATTACATCTAATTACATCTCCTTTTAAACTCTTAAAATCACCATTATTGTTAAATATTACACATGATAGTCTTAGTCTTAGGTAAGTTATATGTCATGAAGTCTTCCTTCATTGATACTTTTTTTTTGTTCATTCGTTATTGATTTGGACTTCAAGAACATTGTTAGTTAATCTTTCTCTCGATCTATTTATTTATGATGTTTCTTCCTATCATTCAAGTTCATTTTATCTTTTCCGAAATAATATAAAATTAAATAAAGGTTTTGTTTTACGTGGAATTACTATGCGCCGTCTTTTTTTCAACAACTAATTTACAACGAATCTGGTTTACGAGGAATTAACCAGATTCTGTGTTTTTATTATACAAAAAAATTTACGATGAATCTAGTTTACGAGGAATTAACTAGATCTCGTGTTTATGTTTTACGATGAAATTACGAGGTTTTTTGCTGAATCCCTAAACCCCATACTTGTAAACCCCCAATCACTTACACACTAAAACTCTCTAATGCATTCAAATCCTCGAAACCTTAAATACTTAAACCCCAAACAATTACACATTTAACTTTTATTCAATTATTTGAACACTTTAGTTCTATATTCAATTATTATGACAAAATATCTTATACATGAATGTTTTGGATTCATTTATCATATAAAGAAATGATTGCAAAAATAATGCATACAAAGAGGAACAATTATTTGAAACATACATTACATCATTCAGATACATGATGTATTCGTATTTTATGGGTTTTACTAATGTTTTATTCGAGAAAAATGGTGTTTTGATATGTATTTGGTTCTTTTCGGAATCTTTTGGTGTTCTTTAGTGTTTTTACAGGTTTTAGGTTGCTTTGGAGAGAAACATAACAATTTGGGCCAAAAACGAATATTTGGAATGCAGAATCATGCTAAAGTGTCAGAAGTTTGACATTGATTGACCAACTTCCCACCGTTGGATCGAGCTGAAATCTTGACACAAATTATCCACAAGAGCTAGATTTACTTTGAAGGTGATTTGAAGAAAATCTAACGGTGCGGTCAAAAGTTATGGCCATTTTATTGAACACTTCTCATGCTGGCAACGAGGAGACGAATGCGCAGAAATGAGCATCCTGGCATAAGGACAAAGATCGATCGATCTTGAGACAAGGAACGATCGATACCTGTCTCGACGCGATCAAAACCACTTATTTTGAACCAGAATTAAAGATTGAAGACTCATATTACATATAAAACACTCAAACTCGTTTTTAGGTTTTATATTGCACTTTTTCTGAGTTTTTGAGAAGGAAGAGAGAGATTTGTAACCTAAGGAGAAAAATCATCTTCCATACCTTGAATCTGAGAAGAATTATGAACCTTAATCTTTGCTTATTGATTAATACAATGATGTCTCTCTCTGATTTGATTTGTGTTGATTCTCTGATCATGAATGAGCAGTTTATTCGTTGGGTTTAGGGTTCTCACATAGGGATTCATGATTTGTTGACATAGAATTGTATGATTAGGGATTTAATCAATTGGATCTTCATCTAGGATTGGTCGTAATGCATGAAATTATATTGATCACTTAGTTTCTGATCTTAGGTTGTTTAACGCATGGAAAGTGTTTATTTTAAATGTCTGAAAGAATCCTAAATGAGCAATTCATCTTAAGCCAATGGAAGTTGATGCTTAAGTGAATTTTGAACATATCAAACTTGTTTAGAATGCATGATTATAATTTGAGAGTCAACAGAAGTTAGTCTCAAGGTTTTTCATACATAGGAAATTGATACTACGGAAGTAGATCAATTCTATAATTGTGTTTGAGTTCAAGACGGTTTAGAACATGTTCCCTAATCAATAATTCGAGTCTTCAATGAAATGTTTCCCTGAGAGTACCCAATGCCCAACTCTTCTTTGATTGATTTACAAACTTGTTGTTGCTTGCTTGCTTACTTTTCTTTCTTAATTTCGATTTACTGCATCTCTTACAAGATATCTTTTTCGCTTTAGCCCACTATTTGATCTGAAATTCTACGTGCTACCTTTGGTCTCTGTGGATTTGATTCCAAACCACTACAACATACTTCTATGTGCTTGCAGGGTTATCTTGGCCAAAAACCTAAGCTATCAATACATCATTCAAGTCATCATCACTACACGGGTAATCACTTTCGTCAAACTCGTTTTCATTTGCTTCACCCGACGTATCTTCAGGAAGATCTTCATATTCACATTTATGCGGATCAATAAAGAGGATGGTATCTGTTTGCTGTTCTGTTATATCGATTGCATCAACACACGAATCTTGTTGTAAAGGTGGTTCTTCTCCGCCCACTATTCGGCCATGAGGGATTACTTTAATATTAGATAACCAAGTAATTCCAGAATCTTTGATCGAGGGTACGAGATGAAGCTAACTTGTTCTGCTTGCGAAGCTATTATAAAAGGCTCGAATTTGTTGTATCTTCGGGCGGAGTTTACGTCAACACCGCCAAATTTTTTAAACCGAGCACTTCTGTTAACGATAAGATCGAACCAATCACATTTGAAGAGTAGGTATTTCAGCTTCAATTATCCAGGAACTTCCACTTCAATAATTTCTTGCAAGGTCCCGTAGAAATTGGTTTCACCTTTCACACATATACCGTAATTAGTTGATGCTCGCCGTCTTCCATACTCATACGTATGAAAAGTAAATTCTCGTGTGAAATACATTGTTGCTGTTGTGATCTTTGCAACCAGACCTTGAACCAATTCGTGAAACCATAGTGGATAACTTAGATCGTCATAATCAACCTACCAAAAACAACACAATATTACAAAAATAATAAAGCGGATAATATGCTCGTAATTATTTATAATATAGTAACTGAGTCCTCAACCAATTGACAAAGTGTTGATCTTTCATTTTGTTCACCTCAACTGTGGATATTCCAAGTATTGCTTCTTCAACTTAAGTAACAAATAAGCTGCAAAATCACATATTTTAATTAATCTGGTTCAAAATATGTATATATACCACAATGTTTCAAAACTTGTAAAAACAAATTTTGCCACATACCTTTCAAATTTAGACATCAACATATCCTTGCAATTGAGTAGAATTTATGTGTGAGTACTGTGGGAGTCTTCCTGATTATACCACCAAACCTCTTACAATTTTCCACCCAAATGTCATATTTGGGAGAAGATATCTTGAACACCATCAACTGTATGTGTTGGCGCAACTCCATCATCGTCATATCTTCATGGAGCTCTTTTACGGGTATGTACTTTTGGTGCAAATTAGTACGATGTAAAGTGAGATGTTTCTTCCGTTAAACTCCCAGCAATTATGGAACATTCCACCTTTGCAAAGTTTTTAGCTTTTCCTTTCAAATGTTTCATGCTTGTTTCATATGGTTACATCCAACGGTAATGAATATGTCCCTCAAGTAATGCCTCATATGGAAGGTGGACTACGAGATGTTCCATGACATCATAAAAGGCCGAAGGAAATATCTTCTCCAAGTTGCACAATAAGATTGAAATGTTGTCATGAAGTCTTTGGATGATGACATCTCATTTAAAGTACGTGTGCCGAGATCCCTGAAAAATGCTCCAATGGCTTTTCCAATGAAGGTAAAATAGACACACTATGGTTAGTTTGGTAGTGAAGTCATAATCATTGATATTAAAAATGATTATATATATATATATATATATCTTTACCTGCAAGTGCTTCATGTACATTTGTAGGAAGCAACACAACAAAAGAAAAATAGAAGTAGTCGTTGCATAAACACATGACTCTTCATCCCTGAGAACTTCTGCCCTTCAACACATCTAGAAAAATTCGAAACGTAACCATCAAAACTTAACTTCGGTTGCCACCCAGTTGAACAATGCCACTTTTGCTTCTAATGAAAATATGAATATGGGAAATGGAAATTTTCCATTGCTTTTGATATGTAACTCACTTATTGAGAAAATATCAGGTAAGTCTAACCTAGATTTTTTTGTTGTCTTTTGTCTTCCCTTGGACGTTCAGTAGTGTATTCATGATGTTTTCAAAAAAAATTCTTCTCTATATGCATCACATCAAGGTTGTGACGCAAAAGAAGATCATTCCAGTATGGCAGCTCCCAAAACATACTCTTCATATGCCAATTTTGATGAACACCATAANATTTTATCTTTGATTTGTTCCCCACTTAAATATGGAGGAGGAGGAGTGTCTCGTACTACTCTCTTGTACCTAAATTTCTTGTTCCTTCGGTATGATTGGTTTAGAGGGAGAAATCGACGATGACAATCAAACCAACATGTCTTCCTACCATGCTTTAGCTGAAACGCATATGTCATTCCAAGACAATATGAACAAGATAATCTCCCATGTGTTGTCTATCCAGATAGCATCCTGTAAGCAAGAAAGTCACTGATGGTCCACATAAGAACGACTCACATTGTAAAATTCATTCTCGTTGAATAATCATACGTGTCGATCCATGTTGATCATAACTCCTCTAGCTCTTGTATCAATGGTTGTAACAAAACATCTAGTGACCATTTTGGATGCTTCGGACCAGGAACTAATATGCACATGAATAGAAATTCTCTTTCCATGCACATCTAGTGGTTGGTTGTATGGCATAAGAATGACTGGTCACAATGAATATTGTCTCCCAGACATTCCAAACATGCTAAATCCATCTGTGCATAGTCCAAGATAAACATTTCGACTATTTCTAGCAAATTTTGAGTGTACCATATTGAAATGTTTCCACGCTCTTGCTTCTGATGGATGAGTGAGATCACTCATCCATTGGACATGTTCAACATGCCATATCATCGCTCAAGCAATTCTCTCAGATTGATATAATCTTTTCAACATGTCCGTAATTGGTAGGTACCACATCCTTTGGTATGGTACCCTAATCGTGACTTCTTGCAGAAGCGACACTCTTGTAGTTTCTCATCGTCTTTCCAGTATATCATGCAATTGTCGATGCAAACATCGATCGTCTCCGAAGGCAACTCAAGGCTATAAACCAACTTTTAAATCTCATAATAAGAACCAGCTACCACGTTATCTTCTGACAAATACTCTATAAACAACTCAGCCCATGCATCCATGCAATTCTCAGGTAAATTATAATCAGTTTTAATACTCATCATTCTAGCTGCTAGAGAAAATTTAGAGAGACCTTCTCTACAATCAGCGTAGATTGGTTGATTCACAACATCTAACATTTCATAAAACCTTTTGCATCCATGTTAGGTTCTTCTACGTTTTCAGCTTCCTCAACTATTGTTGCAATAGTTTCTAAAAATGCATATGTAACCATGTCGTGTGTTAGAACGAGAGTTTATGGCAGGAACGTTGAAGAGAATTAAGGTAACTTGGCATTGACTTTGGAGATTTAAGGAAATCTTAACAAGAAAAAGAAAGGAAATATATTCAAGGGATTTGGAGACATCAAGGATCAAAGAGTATATAAAGAAATTGCTAGACATATTTTAGGGTTAGCCGTCAAGATTGAGAGAGATAGAAATCGTGATCTTTGAGGAGACCCGACGGAGACACAGTAGCAAATTGTGTGAAACATGTGTGAGGAAAAACGCAGAGAGCGTTGAGAGGTCAAGATCAGAGTTGATCTAGGTTTTTCTAGAATTTGAATGGTGTCGAACTAAGGGGTGTCTTAGTGTCGAGTAATTCCATTTAGGCAAAGCTTGTGTAAGATTATCTAAGTAATTCTAATAAAGGTTTTGAGGAGGTAGGCACGTTGCCGAACCTCGTAGAATTTTGTGTGTTCATATTCTCGTTCTTTCAATTCGTATCAGAGCGGGTTCTCGATAGAGATTTAATCTTGTTTCGGGTAGATCTTGGATTCTAACGAGAATATGACACAAGATAAATCTGTGTCACATAGTTTGTTGATGTTCAATGGATTGAACTATAGATGTTGGAAGGCTAGAATACGAGCAAAAATAAGGAGCATTGATAAGGACGCATGGACAGCGGTTGAGTTGGGTTGGACAGAACCTACTACAAAGACAAGAGACGGTGAGAAAGTTCTCAAACCGAAGGATAAATGGACAAAGTCCGACAAACAAAAATCAAAGTTTAATGCAAAAGCTCAGGATGCATTGTTTAGCTCTGTGGAAGATAATCAATTCAGTTTGATACAAAGTTTTGTCTCAGCCAAAGAAGCATGGGATATATTGTCGAATGCTTTTGCTGGAACTTCTAATGTCAAGAGGACAAGGTTCGACTTTCTGGCATCAAAGTTTGAAAACATTCGGATGGGTGATGATGAGAAGATAACAAAGTTTAGTTTAAAGCTAATTTCTATTGCAAACGAGGCAAAGGGGTTAGGAAAGAAATATAAAGAAGCTAAATTAGTGAAGAAGCTTATGCGATGCTTGCCTATTAAGTTCTCAGCACAAAAAACAGTGATAAAAATGGCGATGAATACTAATGTATTGAAGTTTGATGAAGCAGTAGGGATGCTCCATGCTGAGGAGATGGAGATTGAATCTAACACGTTGAGGTGCATAGAAGAATCGGCGCTTAAAACTGATGAGAACAAGCAAAAAATTCAGAAACTTGAAGAAGTCCTTTCCTTGATGATACAAAAACACCAAGAGGATATGAATGGCATGTTTAAAGCGTTCACAAAAAAATTATCTAAAAGGGAAGAAGGTCAGAAAAGCTATAGAGTTGAGTGCTACAAATGTTATGGTATTGGTCATATCAAATCAGTTTGTCCATCATTCAAGAAAAAGGGAATCAAGTGTAATAGGTGCAACAATTTCGGTCACACTAAAGCTAAGTGTGTTAACACACTAAGAAAAAAGAAGTTGATTCAAAGCAGCAATACGAAATCAGAAAGTGATGAAGATGATCTTAATTTGATAGCA
>OVAN01016493.1:0-10575 GCA_900406275.1 Anastatica hierochuntica
TATTTATAACCCTTCAAATCACTACGATTCTCGAGGTAAAACTCTTCATTTACTCTTAGCCGAGACCGTCCAATTGGAGACAATCAATCTGCGCCGTTGAATTCAAAAAGAGTGTATCTCCACGTGGAAGATCGGAAGCTATCGTAATCATCATGGAATCTAAGCCTGATTTGCGTCTAAACCTAGGGAGGCTCCTAGGTATAGGCGCAGGGGGCAATTGTTGGGCCGAATACACATACGGCCTATTAAGGAAGAATGCGAATGGTTTGTGGGCCACAAAAGGAGGAAGCCCATTACTCGAGTAGAAGAAGGAACAGGTGACGACACCGTTTCGATGGTCAAAAGGTGTTGCAACGGATGAGAGATCTCAGGAGAAGATCTAGGTAGCCGGAACCTGACCTAGGCGAAGGCTAGGAGCTATAAAAAGGATGAGGCATCGAGATAACAGGGATCTTGTTCTTCTTCTCTTCTGAGGGGAGCTCTAGCAATTATATAAAAAACACTGTTATTTTATATTGTGATCTCTTTGTAATTTTCGATCGATAAAAGTTATAAATCAAGGTCTATTTCTTGGTAGTTAAGGTCAAGTTGGTTATAACGGGATTCAAGTTGGTAGTTAAGGTCAAGTTTAGCATCTACAGTGAAGGAAAAGTTTGAAAAGAAGAAAGAAGAAAGAAGAAAACTCCCTTCAGATCCTTGTTCAAGAAATTCAGGCAAACATGGAACTTTTGGAAGACCTGATTTCCCAAGAGATTACGAATGTTCAAGAGGAACATGACAAGCTAGTTGCTCTCTTCCCTGAAGACAAGGAGAAATATGAAAAAGCTCAGGTCTCAGATTTCACAGTCAGCAAGCTTCCTCTTCCTCAGATGTCAGAGACCTCGGACGTCGATGTAACTCCCATAGTGATGGCTTTTTGCCAATCTCAAGTTGGTGAGCATGGCTCCAACGTAGGTCTCATCGATCCAAATGAAGTTTGTGGCTAGGTATCCAAGGAAGGTGATGACAAAATGGACGAAGCCTGAGTATCTCTCCCTGAACTCCTTTCTGAAAACATTTTCTTTGCTTTCGAAACTTAGAGCCTGGAGAGGCTTTTAAACCATGTTTGCTTTCAGTACTTGTGGCCTGGAGAGGCTTTTAAACTCTTTTGAACTTATTAAGACTAGGAAGCCTGAGGAGGCCTTTAAACTTGTTCGTTTTTGGGCACTTAGGTGCTTCTTTTAATGCTAAGTACTTTCGGATCATGAATCTTTACTAATTCGGCCATTTTCCATAATCAGGGCCTATAGTTGGGCATTTGGATATTTCGAACATGGGCCCTTAGGCTTGAATCGATATAAGGTCTGGTTTAGTGTTTGAAGTTTCAAAACTCCTTAGGTGCCTGAAGTGGTTTTGACTTGCTCAATGTCAAGTTAAACACCGAAATATGATGGATTCAGGTTTCTGGACTCGTCATGCTCGTTAAAGACCTTTCTGGAGTTAGACATCCGGGAGCCCAACTTTTATGCGGGCTTTGGCTAGGCCGTTCCAGCCTCTTATTGATAAGGTCCAAGGCCTTTTTGGGACTTGATTTGGAAGGTAGGATTTTTAGACCTCTTAGGTTTCTAGAAACTTAATAGGATTTTAAGACCTTTAGGTTTCTAGGAATCCGATTTGAAAGATAGGAATTTGAAGACCTTTTAGGTTTCTAGAAACTTAATAGGATTTTAATACCTTTATGTTTCTAGGAATCTGAGTTTAATGATAGGATTTTGAAGACCTTTTAGGTTTCTAGAAACTTAATGGGATTTTAAGACCTTTTAGGTTTCTAGAAACTTAATGGGATTTTAAGACATTTAGTTTTCTAGGAACCTGATTTTGAAGATAGGATTTTAAGACCTTTTAGGTTCTTAGGAACCCATTTTTTGATGATAGGATTTTAAGACCTTTTAGGTTTCTAGAAATTTAATAGGATTTTAAGACCTTTAGGTTTCTAGGAACCTGATTTTGAAGATAGGATTTTAATGCCTTTTAGGTTCTTAGGAACCCGTTTTTTGATGATAGGATTCTAAGACCTTTTAGGTTTCTAGAAACTTAGTACCATTTTAAGACCTTTAGGTTTCTAGGAACCTGATTTTGAAGATAGGATTTTAAGACATTTTAGGTTCTGAGGAACCTGTTTTTTGATAATAGGATTTTAAGAGTTTTTAGGTTTCTAGAAACTTAATAGGATTTTAAGACCTTTAGGTTTCTACGAACCTGATTTTGAAGATAAGATTTTAAGACCTTTTAGGTTCTTAGGAACCCGTTTTTTGATGATAGAATTTCAAGACCTTTAGGTTAATAGGAACCTGATTTTGAAGATAGGATTTTAAGACCTTTTAACTTTGTTCAGAAATAATACGCAAGGAGTTATTTTATTCACTTTTCTGAACTTCGATATATTACAACATGGAAACTTGTCTTCAAATCTAATGTGGTCCGAGACTTGTTCATCAGGTATCTGACTATCGGAACTTATAGCTTTTGGAACGATCGTCCAGGTTCCTGTGATTGCTTCAGTCGCATTTAGTGTTTCTTCTGTGTGATGGGGGCTGTGCTCATTGAGGGAACTCCCTACGTCCCCTGTTAGGGGATCAAGCCTAACGTAGTTCGATTGGTTTGATATTACCTAATGATAATACTTCTTGAGGTTCATGGCGTTCCATGATCGTATTTCAGGTACCCCAGTTCGTATCTTTACGAGCTTGAAGACTTCGGGTCGTACCATGTGGATGATCCGGTATGGACCTTCCCATTTGGTACCCACCTTCCCCGCGCCTCGCTCTTTGGTTTTGTCAAAAACATTCCGCAGGACTAGGTCCCCCACAACGAGTTTTCGAGGCTTTACTTTGGAATTATAATGTCGGGCCATTGTCTACTGGTAGTTTTTAATGCGGGTCATTGCCTGACCCCGACGTTCCTCGATAAGGTCAAAGTTATCGAACAACAGTTGGTCATTTACCTCGGGGTTGGACGTACAAAGGCTCAGCCGGAGGCTCCCAACTGAGGTTTCGGCTGAACTACAGCCTCCATCCCGTAAGCTAGAGAGAAAGGGGTCTCGTCTGTAGCTCTCCTTGGGGTAGTGCGACATGCCCATAAGACCTCAAGTAACTTGTCTGACAATGACTTTTTGTTAGTTCCCAGGCGTCTTTTGAGGTTTGCTAGTATTGACTTATTAGCTGCCTCAACCTATCCGTTTCATTGAGGGTATCTCAGTGTGGACGTAATTAGGCGTATGTTCTATTTGTCGCAAAAAGCGAGGAAATCGTCAGATATAAATTGAGACCTGTTGTCTGTTACGATTTCGTAGGGGACTCCATGGCGACATATAATGTCTCGCCACACAAATCTTTCGACTTCGAATTTAGTTACTTGCTGGAGAGACTCAGCTTCTATCCATTTTGAGAAGTAATCGCTCAGGACTAGTAGAAAACGTAGTTTCCGTTGTCCTTTCCCTGATGCAACCAATGGTTTGACGATATCCATAGACCATCGCATAAAAGGGTAGGGTGCAGATATCGATGATAATATTTCGGTTGGTTGGTAAATGATCGGGGCATGCCTTTGGCATTAGTCCCATTGAGATGAGTATGCTTCGCAGTCTGCGATTATAGTGGGCCAAAAGTAACCCTCTCTTTTTATTTGGGTGGCCAAGGCTCGGTCGCCTGAATGGTTTCCGCGTGATCCTTCGTGTACCTCTTTCATGAGTTTGATGGTATCGGGGCCATGAACGCACTTTAGGTATTGTCCGGACACGCTTCGTTTATAGAGCTCGGAGTCGATTATGCAATATCTTGCGCTTAAAGCTTTAAGTTTTCGAGCCTCCCACCTATTGGGGGGGCTACACCCTCCCGAATGTATTGCATAATGGGAATTCTCCGGTCGTCTCTTCCAAGTACTTTGTCGCGAAGGGATTTAGGGGGTTCTTGTTCGGGCTCATTTCCAGGCTCCGTTCCATCCTCTGGAATTTCGTGGGTCTTGATCGTGCCCCCGAGGTATTTTCAGAGCGAGGTTCTGAAGAGCCTGGGATTTCTGAAATGCCTTCAAAATTTGATCTAGTAACCGGAGCCTGGGTCATGCCCCCAGTGGTATCTTGAGAACTCGGATCTGAAGACTTTTCGTTCTCACAGGTACCTATTGCATATACGACTGCATTTTGGATTATGGACTATGCCCTCGTCGGCATGCCTCTTGAAGTTGCGGATCTTGGTTTTTGGGAACAAAAATGTTGTAAGAACTTAGGCAGGGGCGGTATCCCGGGTAGCTGTTGTTGCTACTTCCTTAGGATGGCTAGCCTCCTGTTGTTCTTTCGTTTTGTTATCAATTTCAGCTTTAGTAGCTATATCGATGCTAGGTTTGTTTATGCCTTCGACTGGTATGACGCGTTTGACAAGGGGGTCAGATGTAGAGGCTAGAGCTGCTAATGCGTCGGCGGAAGAGTTTTCTCCGCGAGGGATCCTTGTTAGCTCAAATTTATTGAGCTATGCGGTAAGGTTTCGGACGACCTCGAAGTATGCCCCCATTGTTTTTTCCCTTGTCTCATATTCTCCATGAAATTGGCTGGTCACTAGCTGGGAATCGCTGAAGGCACTGAGCTCTCGGATCCCGAGACCTATTGCTAATTTCAGGCCTGCGATTAGAGCTTCATACTCGGCCTCGTGGTTTGAGGCGTTGAAGCTGAGTCTGTAAGGTTGCTCGATTACTTCGCCTGCTGAAGAAGTAAGCCTCAAACCGACTCCAGAACCCTGTCTTGAAGATGCTCCATCGACATGGAGGGTCCATTTCGGTGTTACTGATTCGTCGAGATGTTCGGTGGCTAACTCGATAACAAAGTCTGCCAGAACCTGAGCTTTAGCCGCAGTTCAGGTCTATACTCTATGTCATATTCGTTGAGCTCGATCGCCCACTTAGCTAGTCGTCCAGACTGACTGGGACTATGTAGGACCGAGTGTAACGGTTGCGAATTCATTATGATGATAGAGTGCGATTAGAAATAGGGTCGGAGCTTTCTGGTTGCGGTTACGACAGCTAGAGATAGTTTTTCCATGGCTGGATACCTGGTTTCTGCGTCTACTAGGCTTTTGCTGGTATAATAGACAGGTTTCTGCTCGTTTTGTTCTTCTCGTATCAGTACACCGCTGATCGCGGTAGGTGATACCGAGATGTACAAATACAAAGGCTCTTCTACCACTGGTTTTGATAGTATGGGGGTATTCCCATGACAGGGGTCTGGAAAAGAGGTCCATACCTATCGAGTGTCGAGTCCTCGGGAGAATATTCCAAATGGCCATGAGGAAAGGACGGGCGAGCGGCGAGATCTCTGAAAGTTACCCCTGAGGTTCGTCACTGTAAAGGCTGTGGTGATGGAGCCTGAGGTCTCGTTGCCTCTTCGATTTGCTGCTTCCGTGAGGACATCTGTAGGGCCAGGCGTTCGTTCTCCTGGGTTCTATGCACCAATTGGAGCATCATCTGATGGATCTCAGAGAGCTGGTTTGACATCTGAACAGAAGCTGCTGTCGAGGGTTGAGATCCTTCCGGAACCTGCGCTTGGGGGTCCCCGATGACTGGGAGCCTCGAATTACGGTCATTGGTGTAGCCGCCAAGGGCTATTCTAGTGCTCGAAGGATCGATTAGAGTTCCCGTAAAGGATTGGAGTCCTTCTCGGGGATTAGATTGGTGAGGCTCTTTGGCGGGCTGATCTGAGCCTCCGCGATTCGGTGAGCTTGAGCTCGGATTAATCGATGAAGAGTCAGGTTGCACGAAACCTTGGTTGCTTGAATCCATTTTAAGATCACGGAGTCAGGGATTCGATTGCTTCGTCCCCACAGACGGCTCCAAAATGTGGATACCTAATCCAACACTTAGAATTTATAAGAGATTGTGAGTAACGGAGGCTCTTGGGGAAGAATCCCGTTAGGATCGAAAGATGAACAATGAGGTTTCTATATTGATTCGTTAGAAAGTTTTACAATGATTTGATCATGACAATCGAAAAGCGAGATAAATGTTTGATACAAAGAAATGAAATAATAAGTTTTCTTGTAATTCTCCCGGATCGGATCTCCTTTCTGCCGCATCTCCTCCATGAAAGATGTTTGATTAGGTCTCTTTCTTCTGTTCCAGGATACTCCGATATCTTCTCCTCCATTCTCAGAACCGACAAGCTCCGTCTCTGCAGCCTTGTCCTTTGTTCTCGCTAACGGTATTTGACCGAGCCTCCTCTTTGAGCGTGAGGACCCCTCAACCACTTTGGGGTCGGATCTGCTTCCATAGTGGGCCTCCTACGCGAATGAGGCTTTGGTTGACCTATCTTCCGAAGAAGGCTGCTCTGATCGAAGCCTCGTCATTTCCAGTTTGCTCCCTTTGCGCAAACACAGATTCATAATATTTGACTTGGGCCTAACAGGCCTCATTCTCTTTTGGCGGGATTCAGCACCAACAGTCATGACCAAACTCCCCACCAAAAATCTCTGGAACTCAGACTTTTGTCTGAAATGTTATTAACTCTATTTTACTTGGCCTACTAATGAACTTAATTACTTTGATGCAGGAACATGAAATCAGGAATCAAACCCCTCATTCAGGATTACACCCCCCATTTTTCTACCCTTCATTTCGGTAATCCTGAGTGACCAGGCTCATCTTTAGTCTGGCACCACACCCTTACCTTATCTCCTTGAATCTCCATGCATTTCTTTTTGATCTTATATGCACACATGTGTAAAATCAATGAAGAAAATATGGTAGACATGATCCTTCTAATTGCTTAGGTAGAATTGAAAATTTTAGGTGGTTTAGACACGGTCCTGAGTGATTCTTCAGTGTTGGGTGTTTTAGAGGTTTAGATGGATATGTTGCATTTCTTCATGGTTCATGGGTTTTTTAAAATTTAAAAACGACGTTGTATTGCTAATTTCTACCAGATTTTCGTTTCTATATAAAAAAATTGAAAAAAAAACAAAAAAACAAAAAAAAACAAAAATTATATTCGTTTTCTTCATATCTGGTGTAGAAATTAGCATTTTCATACTATTTTGTTGATTTGATTCACCCTGAAGAATGCACGTATTTTGTTTACTTTTTGATTGGTGGTTTGTACTTGGGTAGTTAGGGTACATTGATATCAATATACTCATTCTATCCTGTGATTTTGCATAATGTCTTGCATCCTGACATAGTTTTTGATACCGGAAACGCTCTGAGACTCACAACTAAAAGCCTTGAATACCTAGCCTGAATTCCAGATTACGAGTTCTTTGGTGAAAAAGATTCACACTTATCTTCAATGAATGTAGAGAGTTATTAACATGGATGCTAAGTTTGCAGGTTAAGATTTTAGAGTATGGATGGTCTTGGGAGGTCATGTAGAGATTCTTGGGGAGAATGTTCTAATTGTCTTAGATCTATATGGTTTACAAAAGTAGTGCACAGTAAGGTTTTCTGATAGTATAAGATCCATTTTGTTTTCGAACTTCTTTTCCCGTAGGCTTAACCTTCGTTTTCTTTACTTGAGAACAAGCAAAGATTCAAGTCTGGGGGATTTGATGAATTTGTATTCTGTGGGTTTTTACTAATATTTTATTCGAGAATAATTGTGTTTTGATATGTATTTGGTTCTTTTTGAGTCTTTTGGTGTTATTTAGTGTTTTTACAGGTTTTAGGTTGCTTTGGAGAGAAACAGAACAATTTGGGCCAAAACCGGATATTTTGAATCCAAAATCATGCTGAAGTGTCAGAAGTTTGGCCTTGTTTGATAAATTTCCCACCGTTAGAATGAGGTGAAATTTTGACACAAGATAATCACAAGAGTTAGATTTAATTTGAAGGTGATTTGAAGGAATTCAAATGGTGCGATCAAAAGTTATGACCATTTTACTGAACACCTGTCATGTTGGCAACGAGGAGATGAATGCGCAAAAATGAGCATCTTGCAGAAGGACCGAGATCGATCGATCTTGAGACAAGGATCAATCGATCCCTGTCTCGACGCGACCAAAACCACTATTTTGAACCAGAATCAAAGATTGAAGACCCGTATTACATATAAAAACACCCAGACTCGTTTTTCTGCTTTATTATGCTGTTTTTGGGACTTTAAGCCTCCTTTGAGAGCTTTGTAATCTAAGGGAGAAGATCTCTAATATGTACTTCGAATTGGAGAAGATTGCTAAACCCTCTTTTCATATTTTATTCAATTGCATGATGTTTCTCATTCATTTGTCTTGTGATTGTTCTTTGAATATGCGTGAGTTGTTTTATTGTTGAGTTTAAGATTTGTCATTAAGGGTTTTCATGATTTGTCATTGTTACATTGTTATATTGGGAAATTATCTATTGAATCTTCGTTTATCACTATGTTTAATGCTGAAATTTGATTTGCGACCTAGTTTCTGATCTGAGGATTTTCAATACATCGAAAGTGATTTCTTGAATGCATGATCTGTGTTAAACGAACAAAGTTTCCCTAGCCAACGGAAGTTAATGTTATTGTGCTTTGTAAACTTATCAAAATTGAATATAATGCATTTTTAGAATCTGAAAATGAAAGGAAGTTAGTCTCTAGGATTCTATAACATAGGGAATTAGCGTTATGGAAGTAGGTTGATTCTAAATTAGTGATTTGAGTTCTAGATGGTTCTTAATTCTATTTCCCTGTTAATTAATATGACTATGATGACTTGAATTTCTTTAGAAAACCTTGTGTCCAATGTTTTCCTGATTGATTTACAACTCGATTTTCTGCTTTTGTTTGCTTTCTTTTTGTTTTTACCATCACCAACAATCTATTTCTTTTCCCTTTAGCCCTTGTTTGATCTATAGCTTTTCTTCTGATCATTGGTCTCTGTGGATTCGATCCCGAACCACTACAACGTGCTTAACTGTACGCTTGCAGTGATTTCTTGGGTGAAAACTTGAGCTATCATTTGTAGACTCTGCTTCTGAACATGAAAGTTCCATTGATCGTTTCATGGTATTCTATGACTCCCTTTTGAACCATTTCGTTTAGTGAATCATACCTATCTTGAGCCTGGCGGATTCTCCATAACAAATTAGCATGATTCACTGCTTCTAAACCGGTCATACCATTGTCTACAGTAGTTGTGCGCAACCTGGGACTCGCTACCATTTCTACTAGCTCTGAGACTACTTTGACTCTGCCACATCTATCCTTTTGCGGCTCATGGCATCGACTACCTAGTTGGCCTTACCAGGAAGGTAAGCTATCTCCAAATCGTAGTCTGCCAGAAGTTCAACCCATATGCGCTGCCTCATATTTAGATTCGAGTATGTGAAGATGTACTCTAAACTCTTTTGGTCAATGAATATTTGAACATTTTCTCCATACAAGTACACTCTCCAGATCTTGAGGAAAAAAAATTTGCAGCTAGTTCCAAGTCGTGCGTTAGATATTTCAACTCGTGAGGTCTCAGCAAGCGCAAGGCATATCGATTACTTTTTCGAGCTACATGAGAACACAACCCAAACCCACTCTTGAAGCATCAATGTAGACCTAATAATGAATTCCCACCCTCGCTAGTGCTAGCACCGGCGTTTGAGTCATGCGATCCTTCAACTCCTTGAAGCTTTTGGAATAGTCTTATGTCTATACAAACTTAACCCCCTTTCCTCTAAGGCGAGTCATTGGCTTGGCTAGACTGGAGAATCCATGGACAAACTTGCGATAATAGCATGCTAGACCCAACAAACTGCGGACCTCGATGGAACTAGTAAGCATCGGCAGACTTTTGATAGTTACAATCTTTTTCGGATCCACTCCGACTCGAGATCCTGATACATCATGCCCTAGGAATCCTATTTCCTTTTGCCAAAACCTACACTTGCTGAGCTTGGCATCAAACTTGTGCTTCCTTAGTATTTCTAACATTATCCTTAAGTTTTGGGCATGCTCCTCTCGAGTCTTTGAATACACCAGGATGTTATCGATGAGGACAATTACGCACTGGTCCAAGTCCTTCCGAAAAACGTCATTTATCAACTTCATGAAGGCAGTCAGTGCATTCGTCAATCCAAACAGCATAACCACAAACTCATAGTGCACGTACTGTGTATGAAAACCCGTTTTTCGTACATCTTCCTCCGCGACTCGAATTTGATGGTAACCTCATACTATATCGACCTTGGAGAACCAAGAAGCTCCTGGAAGCTTGTCCAACAACTCATCTATCCTCGGAAACAAATACTTATTCTTGATGGTGACTTTCTTCAGACCTCTATAGTCGATACATAAGTGAAAGCTGTCATCTTTCTTTTTTACAAACCACACTGGAGCTCCCCATGGTGAACTTGATGCAGCACAGCTGGTGCTAGAAGCTGAACTGGAGCTCAGCTCAAGTGATGATGAAGTGGAAGATGAAGTCAAGTCAAGTTCAAGTCCGGAACCACTCGAACCGCCCAAAGGACCAATGACAAGATCACAAACCCGGAGACTTGAAGAGAGACTTCNCTTAGTTGGTTTAAATTAAGTTAATAGATTAGGATTTAGGTTTTAATTAATTTTGGGTTATTTTAGATAGGAAAATCGAAAATCATAAC
>OVAN01016494.1:0-10575 GCA_900406275.1 Anastatica hierochuntica
GCTGGAAGCCAGCCGACCACCGCCTCTCCTCTATTTTTACTATTTAAATTATTAGATAATGACGTGTATTCTAGATATAGATGCCTATATTCTACAGAATAATCATGATATACCCAATTCTTGAAGGGATAATCATGAAACTCATGTATAAATACAAAGATTAAGGGCAAAACATGGACACACGAAACCCTAAGCCAAGAAATCAATACAAAAAACAGTTCTTTCGCCATTATTGATCTCAGAACTCAGAACAAATTTCCTTTTACCTTTGCTAAACATTCATCGACCTCCAGCTTCCGTAGTGCTATAAAGAACGACCAAAATCACCCATAGGATTCCTAGGGCATGTAGTCTTAAGATTTGGAGTCGTAGTAGATCCCGAGAAGATTGCAGCAATCACTAGTTGGCCGACGCCTACCAGCGGCACCGAAGTCCGCAGTTTCTTGGGTTTAGCAGGCTACTATCGTAAGTTTGTCCAAGGAATCTCCAGCTTGGCTAAGCCAATGACTCGCCTTACAAGAAAGGGAGTTAATTTTGAATGGACAGAGGACTGTACCAAGAGCTTTAAGGAGTTAAAGGACCGCTTAACTCAAACGCCAATGCTAACACTACCAAAGGTGGCAAATCTGTACCAGGTCTACACCGATGCTTCAGGAGTAGGTTTGGGTTGTGTCCTCATGCAGTCCGAGAAAGTGATCGCCTACGCTTCACGCCAGTTGAGATACCATGAGACGAATTACCCGACACATGACTTAGAATTGGCTGCAGTAGTCTTTTCCCTCAAGATCTAGAGAGCGTACCTGTATGGAGAAAAGGTTCAGATTTTAACCGACCATAAGAGTTTGAAGTACATCTTCACCCAGCTGGACCTGAACTTGAGGTAGCGCATATGGATTGAACTGCTGGCAGATTACAACCGAGAGATTGCTTATCACCCTGGAAAGGCCAAACAAGTAGCCAATGCCTTAAGTTGCAGAAGGATAGATGTAGTAGAGTGAAAGGAGGCTCAAGAATTGGTAGAAATGGTAGCAAGTCTCAGACTATGTGCAACTACAATAGAAGATGGTATGACCGGTTTAGAAGCTGTAGACTAGGCTGATTTATTATGGAAAATCCGCCAAGCTCAGAATAAGGATGAATCGCTTAAGGACATGGTTCAAAAGGAAGTCATAGGGTACCACATGATGACCAATGAGATGTTTATGTTCACGGATAGAGTTTGTGTGCCGAACGATCCGGAGTTAAGAAAGGAAATCATGCAGCAAGCTCACTGCTCAAATTTTTCAGTCCACCTAGAGAACGAAAAGATGTACAGGGACATGAAAAGGTTTTATCATTGGGGTGGTGTGAAAAGGGACGTTGTCACATGGGTTTCTTAGTGTCAGACATGTCAGCTAGTGAAAGCAGAGCACCGAGTACCAAGTGGGTTACTTCAGGACTTGCCATTAGTAGAATATAAATGGGACATGGTGACTATGGACTTCATCACAGGACTGCTAGTTACCATACAAGGTATGAATGCTATTTGGGTAATAGTTGACCGACTTACGAAGAGCGCTCATTTCCTGCCAGTAAAGAAAACAGATGAAGTCGACAAATTAGCGCAGAAGTACATCAACGAGATAGTCAGATTACATGGGGTTCTAGTCAGCATCGTATCCAACATTGACATCAAGTTAACCTCAATGTTCTGACAAGCATTCCAAAAGGTTGTGGGACAAAGGTCAACCTCAGTACTGCCTATCACCCTGAGACAGACGGACAATTGGAAAGGAAAATTCAGACGCTAGAACACATGCTGAGGGCATGCGTACTTGATTGGGGAGGAAGCTGGTTTAAGCACTTGTCGTTAGTGGAGTTCGCCTACAATAATAACTACCACGCCAGCATAGGGACGCCACCCCATGAAGCCCTCAACGAGAGACCATGCAGAACGCCCTTGTGTTGGTCAGAAGTGGGGGAGGCTCAAGACCTAGCACCAAAAATCATTAAGGAAACCGAGCAACAAGTGGAAATGCTCAAGGAGCGACTGAAAGAAGCTCATGATCGACAAAAGAGTTATGCAGATAATCACAGTAGGAATCTGGAGTTCGAAGTAGGAGATCTGGTATTTCTGAAAATGAGAAACTTCCAAGGAGGGAAGCAAGGAAAGTGTCCGAAGAAGCTTAGACCAAGATTTATGGGGCAGTACCCCATTGTTGAGAGGATAGGCGAAGTTGCCTACAAGTTAGCCCTGTCGCAAGAGTTGGCAGATTTTTACGATTTCTTCCATGTCTAAGTATTAAGGAAGGTTATCAGAGAACCCGAGCTTATTCTGCCTACCCGCCACCGAATCTGTAGAAGAACTTCTCAGTGTAAAGTCAACCAAGAGATACTGACAAGAGAGGTAAAGTAAATGCAAGGGAAGGAAGTGCCTATGGTTAAAGTCAGTTGAAATGAAGGCAATATCCAGGAAGAGACTTGGGAAGTCAAAAGTGAGAGGCGGAGAGATTATCCAAAACTGCTCGGAGAATCCGAAGGCAACCAGAGAACGTTCAAGATCCAAGGACGAATCCCATTGACGTGGGGGAGAATTGTAATGACCCCGACCCAGTCTGTTTTGAGAATCTCGGTTCGCGGGAAACAAAACCAGAAACCCTAGGTCAACTTCAGGTGCCTCCGCTCTATCTAAACTCGTTTCTGTCTCGAGAAATTTGCCACAACCAATCCCAAAGTAAAACTCTTTCAAAATCCCGAGAAATTTCGCAAAACTCTAGCCGTCGAGCCTCCTGCACCTAATTCGAGCCTTCTCCGCCACGGTCTCCTTCTCGTGACACCACACCACCACCGCCGAAGCCTCCCGTGTGTCGTGCATCGCTGTTCCTCGAGAATTCCGCTGATCTGACGCCAAACCCCTCCGTTCGAGCCTCGCAGCCACCGATCTCTGCCATCTGAGCGTCGACGCGGTCTCCCGTGCTCACGTCATTTCTCTCAATAGCTGATCTTTGACTTGTGATGTTTTCCGAGCAACTCGCGGTGATTTCTGCCGCACCCGAGCCAAACTCGATGCCGATCGAGCCCCGCACGACCATTCCCGAGGTCGATCAACCTTTTTCGGCATTTTCCGAGCCTTCCCGAGAGTCTACGCCACTGGTCGAGCCTTTCCACCGTCGGTCGAGCACTTCCGCCGCTGCTCCTCATGTGTCGTGGTTCCGAGCCGCTGCGCCCGTGAATTTGAAGCACTTTCGCGACGTTTTCGTCGTTTGTGAGGTAGTTTTCCCACTTTCGGGATCATTTTCTGCATTTCCAGGAGTTTCCCTAGTTTTCATGTTTCGGGTTTAGGACTTTCCATTTTTGGAAACTTTCTATTTTTGGCATGTTCCCAATTTAGAAACTTTTATTTATGGAAAGTGTCGTTTTTAAGAAGTTCCTATTTTAGGAAGGTTTCCTAATTAAGTAGTTTGATTTTCTGGAAGTTTCCATTTATGGCAGGTATCCATAAATGGAAAATTTGCTTTCTAGGCAGGTCTCGGTTTAAGGTCTAACCCGGGTTTATTTTTGGTTCAGATCAAGAAGTCCAATAACCGGTTCAAGAACTCATCAACATCCGTTTCCATCTGCATTTTAGGCTAAGGTGAGGAGCTAAACCCGTAGCTATCCCCCCGTAGAACTGGTTTAGAATGTTTTCTCTAGTAGTATAGATTTAATGCGTCTTGGTTGATAGTCTTGTTTGAGTGCCAAGTAAGTCTTTTTTGATGATTGAGCATGATAGGTCTAGGTTATTGTCTTAGTGTTTTAAGATGTTTTGTATGAGATTGGGGTTTGTGAGAAGGAGAAATGTGTTCGCCTCTGGAGATGGAAAGAAAGCCTTGGATTCATACATACCGATTAAGTTGAAGTGAAGGAAGCCCGATCACTGTAGTGGTACGCAGGTTACAGAGTGTGGTGCCAGAGGTTTTGTTTAGGGCATCTTTGAATGCCATGTTTTGCTTGTGGTACAATAGGTGCATGTTTGATGTTAAATGTATGCTTGCATAGAAGGGCATCTTTGGATGCCATGTTTTACCCATCCCCTCGCTGAGTGATTCCCCTGTCACTCACCCCTCTCTCTCCCCTATCCCTCTCCCTCTTTGTTTTGTAGGTGAGCATGACACGTAACCAGAAGATGGTGACCGGTCCGGTGTTCGTTTTGGGTGTCGGGTTATTTTAATAATAAGTTCTGCAGTATTTTTAAACTTAATTTTCTTTTCGTTTATATTGAACTCTTTGGTTTATTATGCTAGTTGTTAAGGATTTGTGTTGGTTCCCTTTAATAAAGTTATTCGGATTTGAGGACTAAGTCATGTTTGGTTTAGAGGATTAAGTTACTAGTAGATGCTCTGAGGTGGAAGTGTGCGGTGTAGTTTTTGTGAATAGCATGCGTGAAGGAGACCCTAGCAGGGAAAATTCGGGTGTTGATGGTTTGGCAGGTAAAATCCGCGGGGACCCTGACGAAGCATAACCGGATGTTACATTTTGCTTGCAAAAATATTTTATTTTTAAAATCATTGTATAAATTATAATATATGTATAAAATAAAAATAGAAATTGTCATAATAAATATTGACCTCTTCAATTTTTTCTAATAAGTCGTAAAGCATCTACGCTAAACTAGTCATACATCAATTACATGGAAATCTTCAAAATTCTCTCCATCTAACTATATAAAAGTCACTAATTCTGTCTTCTTAAGCTATACACATTAGCGATTTTCTAAACAACCTACAAATTTGACACGTCAACTTTTAAAAAATATATATATCTAACTATATAAAAAGAACTAATAAAAAGATTTCAAGATGTCCACCTCGACCTATTTACCTTATTCTTATTTGCTGCCACGTCTGCCTCTCATCTCGCGTAAAAATATTTCTACGATTTCCAGACGAAAAATGTCTCATCAGTTTTAAATGGGCTGCCACAAGTTCAAGCCCACATACATACTTCACATTAATTACGCCTAAGCTCTACCTTTGAGAAGTTCAAGCCCACATACATACTTCTACATTAATTACTTCGTCGTCCCTTACTATATGCATGTTCGTCTGTTTCCAATTCGCCGCTTCGCTTGCCTCATTCTTTATTAAAAAAACGCACACTGTTGCCAGCCAAGAAGCAAGATGGGCCGAGAAGGATGAAACGAAATCAAGACAATGATCTAGGAGTGAGAGAGGTGTGGTCCGTGTGGATGTGTGCTCCAAGAGAGAAAAGCATTACCGGAGAGGAAGAGAGTCAAGAAAAATCATTCCATTGACGTCGACGGCTGAAGAAGCAACCAAAGGTGAGACCAGAGGACGACGTAATAAGGAGAAAGACTCGGGCCTTTGTGTGAACATTGATCTTCCCCGTGGATAGAGTGAATGAGTTTTTGGTAATTTGAGAGTGAAAGAAAGGCGAAGAAGAAGATTGCAGAGTAGAAGTAGCCATAGCTATTCTTCTTGGAATTCTCTCGGTTACTCAAATCTGTCACTATATTATATTTTCTATAACTAATAGTCAATATTATATTATTATATTCTCTTGGATAGTTTTTGCTAAACAACTTTCAAGTTTAGGTGCTAAACTTATTCTCTCTGTGAAGAATGAATCTGAACTGTATCAGGTCAAGAGTGAGCTCAAAGGTAATTTCTTTTTCACAATGAATCAAAGAGAGTGATAGAAGTAGCATGTGTGCCTTTAGATGTGTGTATCTAATAGAGAGGTCTTCGGTTTTGAATTTTGTTATGTTTTTTGTCCATCACTAATACATGATGTAATCGGTTCACCTTTATTTCAGGTAAATATGCATCAGAAGATGTCAAGGTTTTGCCTTTAAATATGCATGTCAAACTTCTAATGTTCTACTGAATAGAGATTCTTTACTTCAATTTCTTAAGGGTGTGTAATCACCACACTTTCTAGCAGAAATCCGAAGTAGTTAATGCGAATGAGGAAAATCTTAAGGTATTAAATTAATTGGTAAACTCACTGTAGGTCCGATTATTCCTTGAAGGCCAGAGATATCTTACCCTGTAGTCAAAAGGGCACATATGATTTTTTTTTTGTTATTAATTTTGACAGATGGTTGTTAATCAATGGTTTTTGTGTACAGACTACATTTGAGGCTACTGTATTTGGACAATATCTATTACAAAGTTGGTAGCTCTTCATATGTCAAAATAAGGAGCCGATCATTTTGTTGTGGCACGTTACGATTATGGTTGATGGGGATACATTTTATTGACATCAATATTTAGTGCTCTAACTTTGTGTGATTTTACTGAAGGATTAAGCTTCACATTGCAATAATGCATATGAATAAGTACACTTTATATGTTTGTTTACGAAAGTTTTGAGTTACAATACTGAATTGTGACTAAAGCAATGTTAAATCTGAATTTTTAGGCTATTAAAACTGTCCATTTCCTTGGGTTAAATGTCATTATTGGCGTCAAATTTATTCTCAGATTAGCAGTGCTACATTAAAGGTGATCTATGAGGAGCCATGGTAAGGGTCTTCGTTTAATCTCTCTCTGTGTAAACCAATCATATATTAATGCAAAAGGATAAAAATGTGATGCAAAAGGATGTGAAGTGGCCAATTGGTTGGCCTATTGGTGACTATTCAGGTCTTCAAAGTAAACTCCAATCATCGATTCTCTTCTGATCCATACTCCCCGATGTCATCAGACGACATTTTTTATATAATATTTTGGTTAAAACAGGGACCGTACTACTGCAGTGTCAGAGCAGACAAAGCCGCTGATCTTTACGCCGGTATTGGCATTTCCGGTATCAACGGAGAAGTCATGTCTGGCTAGTGGGAGTTCCAAGTTGGTCATGTTGAGGATATAAGTGCTGGTATACCTTCTTGAGGTAATAATCTACTTACTCAGTTTTATCGCCAATATAGACTTCAAATTTGTTAATGCCATTAATCGTCTTATCGTTTTGTAGAGGATCGCTGAGATCTCTGGTGTAATAGTCAACTTCGACCCAAAACCAGTCTCAGTTAGCTTTCTTACTACTCTGATGCTTTTCATTTCCAATTACCATAACTCAAGATGTTCTGTTGGAACATTTTCTTGAATGGGTTCATGGTGATAGGAATAGAGTTGGAGCTCACTCCAACTTTAGCACAAAGATAGAGGATTGGCAGTGATAAAGAAAGTGATAGAGAAGCTTGAGGTGAAACACAAAGAACACATTTTTGTTTACTTACAATCATTGAGATTAATAAACCACAACTTACGGTTGTGAAAGAAAAGAATCATTGACCAAACTCTAAAAGTTAAATGATCTGGTTACAACGATTAAAAATTGCTGACATTTAGTACTCATTGCTCTAGACGCAGCTATGACTTGGGTTCCTTACATTTCTACTTTAAAAAAAAATTACAGGCCACAACAAATGAGCTTCGAATTTGCTTTATTGAGACTAGTGCTAAGGGATCTTCTCTCTGCATCGAACATGCATTCTTAACTAATGCTGGGTGTTAAGAAAAAGTATGTTCACTATCTTTTATCTTTCACCATACTTTTTGCAGTTATTTAGCTTACATTCCTCAGTGAAATTGTTATAAACTATTCTCCTATTTTAACATTATAAATCAAAGCATTCTATGCTTCCCCGTTTTGATAAAATAAACTATTTATGTGAAGTTCAAATTTTAAACCTTGCTTTCATAGACTGGATGAATAATGGAAAGCAAATCTACAAAGTTATTACTGCTACTAGCCTCCTCAACCTTCTGCACATGACTTCTGCTAATTGATCTTGATGACTCTTTTCGTATGTTTGATTAAATCTCTTTGTATATACAGTTACGAGTTTTTTTAATTTATATAATATGGACAATTGAGTTTGTTCATAATATTTATCTTTGTAGAATGGGAAACCAGCCGAATGCAAACAAGACATCTGGAACAGTTCAAATCAAAGGTCAGCTTATCCAACAAAATAATGACGGTTGCTGCAGTTAGTAGTAGTTTTATAAGAAAAGGTCTTACCGAAACTATCTGCGACATTTAGTAATAGTTACGAGTCTAGATGTCGCGTCAATAATCTACGCAATTGTCGCTGCATGTTTATAGAGTTTTAATCTTGGATGCGGTTTTCAATCTCGGTTGTGCTTTCTCTCCTCTCTCAATTTTATATTTCCCTGATTTATGGATCACGTTTCTACGTGTTCTCTCCTCTCTCAGTTTTATGTTTTAAGTTTTTGGATCATGTTACTGTGTATTTTTCTGCTTCCTATGTTTCTTGCTTTCCTTTGATGAAATCTTTCCGTTAATTTCTTGCAATGGATTTTCTTTTTGAGATTTTCCAAAGAGGATAGGAAGGCTTGTGTGTAGGTATCTCATTGCTTTGTAAATTCAAACAAGTGCGTAACAGATCAGCCATGGTAATGAATGGTCTCTCAAACTTTTCTTACTAATGGGTTTTATAAAGGGAGAAAGAATGTTCCTATTACATGAGAATTCAATCGTGTAGATTGGGTTCCACCAGTTGATTTCATCATCCCATCCCTCTTGGCGTACAAGATCCATCGTAGCAATGACAATGGTCCGCAGGTCCAACTATTTATTCATCAACAAGTAATTGATTTTTACGAGGTATTTGCTCCGGTGGCCCGGATTGAGACCATTCGTTTGTTGATATCTCTTGCTGCGTCAAAAGGATGAGAGATTCATCACTTAGATGTCAAGACCGCGTTCTTGAATGGTGATCTAAACAAAGAAGTCTATGTAATGCAACTTGAAGGCTATGAGAAAAAGAGAAAAGAAACTCATGTCTACAAGTTGCATAAGGCACTTTATGGCTTACGACAAGCTCCTAGAGCATGGAATCTGAAGCTTGACTTTACACTCAAGGAAATGGGCTTTGTTAGATGCAAAAAAGAGCCAGCAGTTTATCGTAAGAAAGTGAAGAAAGATCTACTACTTACGGCAATCTACGTTAATGATTTATTCGTAACGGGTACATCAATACAAGTGATCAAACAGTTTAAAGTTGAGATGGCCAGGAAATTCGAAATGTCTGACATGGGGAAGTTGTCTTATTACCTCGGAATTGAGGTTCAACAAGGACCCGATGGCATCAAAATCAAACAAGAAGGCTACGCACAAGCCATACTCTCGGACACTAATATGAGTGATTGTAACATTGCTCACGTGCCAATGGAAAGCAATCTCAAGATCTCGAAAGCTGAAGACGAGGAGGAGATCGATGCCACGAGATACAAAAGAACAATTGGTTGCTTGAGATATCTTCTACACACAAGGCCAGACCTCTCGTATGCGGTTGGTGTGCTTAGCCGCTATATGAGTTCGCCGAGAACATCTCACGGGCAAGCTCTAAAACACGTCCTAAGGTATGTGAAAGGAACAACTAACTTTGGACTATTCTTTAGGACAAATGGAACTAGCAGGATCATAGGATAAAGTGATAGTAGTTACAACATTGATGTCAATGATGGAAGAAGTACATTCGGACATGTGTTCTACTATGGTACATCCTTGATTATGTGGACATCGCAGAAACAACCAATTGTTGCATTGTCATCATGTGAAGCAGAATTCATGGTGGCAACAGAAGCTGCGAAACAGGTTATATGGCTCAATGAGTTGCTGAATGAGATATTAGGAAGAGAAGACGAGAAGGTCGTGCTTAAAGTTGATAACAAATCAGCTATTGCTTTAACCAAACACCCGGTGTTTCATGGAAGAAGCAAGCATATTCTTTCTAAGTATCACTTCATACGTGAGTGTGTGGAGAACCAACAAATCGAGGTCGAGCATGTGCCAAGGACAGAGCAGAAAGCCGATATACTTACTAAGCCATTGGGAAGAAACAAGTTCAAAAAATGAGGAGTTTGCTTTGAGTTCAAGAGATTCTTTCACCGAAGATTGATGTTGGAATTAAGGGGGAGAATGTTGGATAATTCCAAACATTAAAAGAATATTTAGATAAAGGGTAGTTTATCTAGATAAAATGAAAAAGGAAAATTGACAATTCCTATTAGGTTTTAGGAGTTAGCTAAACCTATATAAATAGTTGAATCCTTAATGTTTGTTAAGGAGATTCAAGAGAGAGATTAGTTTTGTGTAAGGTTTCTAATCAATAAAGAAAGTACTAGTTTCTTTATAACTTACTCTTGATCTTGTGATTGTGTTACTACTTTGTTTTTACTTGAGATCAAAACTGAGAGAGCTTGTATTAATGGTGACTTATGATCGAAGGAGTCAATAGCACAAAGAAAACAAAATACGTAAACACTTATATTAGGTATCGAAGCTCGATCCGAAGGCTTGAGGACGAAGATCATTACTTACAGCCGAAGATCCCGAAACATGGGAGATGCGGCAGCAAACCCTCGTGCAAAAGACTTTGCACCACCACCAATTCAAAGTCCCGTACTAACAACCACAAATTATACAGTATGGACTATGAGGATGGAGGTATTGCTGAATATTTACAAAGTTTGGGAAACCATTGATCCAGGAACGGATGATCCCGAAAAGAATAATATGGGAACCGAAATTCTCACTGTCAATGTTATGTGGTTCACGGACTCT
>OVAN01016495.1:0-10573 GCA_900406275.1 Anastatica hierochuntica
CCACTATCTTGAGATCCACTTTTATCTTATTGCTTACAAGTTATTTACTTTTTATTTTGCTTAGTGCCTTTTAATTATTGCTTTTACTTATTGCCTTTCTTTTATGCACTTGTTCATTATTGCTACCTTGCTAAGGATAGATCCAGTAGAGACTTGTGACACCTCTTACTAGGTTGCTCCCTAGACTAGTTTTTCTAGTGTCATTCTCTTTGTTTAANTACCTTTCTTACTACAACTAGACCCCATCAATCTTGCGGGTTAGGAGCGGTTGTTAGGTTATTACAAATTGTAAAGCTTGCCTCCAACATCATCCTTGACCTTAAAGGAATGATTTTGAGATTAAACCTCATATCAATGCCTTGGTAAAGCAAAACCAATTCCATAGACTACCCACTGAGCATCCTGTTGACCATATCGATATACGAGATATGTAGTACTATGCGCACAAATGGAGTTCCATTGGACTACTTTAATTGCAAGCTCTTTACATTCACACTAAATGACAAAGCTCTTAGATGGATGAAGTCGCTGCCACCACCTCAGTCCATCACTACTTGGGACTAGTACATGGGTGCATTCTGGAACAAGTTCTACACTAAGCAGAGATGGAGCTCCATTCGAAGAAAAATCTTAGGCTTTCAACAAGGAAAAACTGAATCCTTTTATGAAGCATTAGGAATATTCAAGGAGTACACAAAAGATTGCCCAAACCATGGTTTCTCTAAAGGAAATCTAGGGAACATCTTCTACAACGGTAAAGACCATAAGTACAAACTTTCTATAGACACGGCCAACAATGGGAGCTTCATGAATAAATTTTTTCCTGAAGCCAAGCTTTTGATCGGAAACCTAGCTGCTAGTGACCCCGATAGTGGTACCATTTATGATAGAAACATGAGTGGAACCACCACTTCAACAGCAGCCGAGCAAACTTTTGAACTAAAGACGATGATTTATCAACTACTAAATGGTAGACGTGGAGTTCAAGCCATCGAAACCATTGGAGATGCTAATGAAGCTCCAAATATGGCGTATTTAGAAGATTGAAGTGAGGAGAATGAATAAGAAGTGAAATACATTGGTTGTATTTTTGGAAACAAGGGATAAAACCAAGGATATCGAAACAACTTACATCTATCCTACTAAAACACTAATGTGGAGAACTCTCAAGATCAACTTTATCCACCTCAAAACACCGAACAAGGAGCTTTCTATCAACCTATGCAACAACCTTTCAACAAGGAATGTACAAAGTGAAGCAACACTTGAGACTATGATGAACCAAATCTCTCAAGAGATGAAACAAAATCACAAGGAAGCTAATGAGAGCTTTGATAACGTCTATAATGAGCTTATCAAGAAGTATGAATCTGTTTCCACTCATATCCAGAAGCTTTAAGTTCAAATTGCTCAAACAATTTGAAGTTGTCAAGAAACAAAAAAACTCAGTGAAATCCTTCTGCAAGGTCTCGTCAACTGATAACACACCCGTTCAAAATTTTAATTCTCAAGAGAAATCACCATCTAGAACGTTTACCAAATGAATCCAAGAAAGCTTACAAGAAGAGACCCAAGGCAATTCCTTTAGAGAAGATCAAATGCCTAGGGAAGTTCATCATTCTTTACTCAATAAATAAAGTGAAAATTGATGATTTATTATGTGATATTGGAGCAAACATGAATGTGATGTTACTAACCATGGCTCTCGACTTAGGTTGACCATCTCGAATCTCTATCGAGTATGTCGATATGTCCGCATCCACACCATACAGATTTTTGCCTGATATACTGCTTGAAATAGGAAGAATTCTCATCCCTACTGACTTTCAATTTGTTTTTACTAAAGGAGGGATGAAACATTTACTCATCATTGGCTCTCAATTATTAGCTACTGCTGGGGCAATCTTCAATATCCCCAACAAAAGGATCTCTTTAGCAAGAGTGAACAAGCATATCTTTTACACTAATGTGAGCTACAACTCTAAAGAAAATCAGGCTATTATGGAGGAAAAAAGGTTAGTATAGACTCTGTATATAGCCACAAGAAGCAACAAGTCTCAAAGAAAGAAGCTACATTCATCAGAACACCAATCTTTTCAAAACAGGTGAAAATGGATGCAAGGAGAGATTCTTGTGCTATCCAAGCACAATCTGGCCAATTCATGGATGTGAATGAAGAAGAAGAGGAGGTTAACAAGTTGCCAACATCATTTTTCTAAAGTCAAGATATGAATTCCCGTTAGTCTTGATGTGAAGAACGATGACATTGCCAAAAAGAAGCTTGAGAACACTCTTAAGCTATTACTGAAGGCGATTATGATTTATGAAGCATTTGGAGGCACGCTTTATGATCTTCAATCACCCTCTATCCCCAAAAATCACAGAGACTCAAGAAGCTAAAGAAACCATAATCCCTTTAGGGGAAACATACCACGCTTAAAAAGTGAAAGGAGTCAAGCTAAAGACTCAAAACAAGCGCTTTGTGGTAGGCAACCCACATGGTTTTTAATTTTATTTTTAATTTTCTTGGACTTATTTATATGTCCAAGATTTGGTTTTAATTTTTGAAGGATTTTAGAAAAAGAAGGAAACAAATACACACAAAAATAGGATTAAAGACAACAAGAAGGGATCTAAAACCTATTTTGACTGAGTGTCGACTGATTTTACACCAATATTTGCCAAAAAGTGATCCCCCACCGGTGGCAGAGCTCAAATGCCTCAAAATCAGCTTTTCAACTTTTGGGAAGAAAGCGGATCCAAATCGTTGAATCTATCTCCTGGACCATTCAATACATTCATTTGAGACTAGAGAAGGATGTTAAGGACCGTCAATCAAACTAAATCATCAAATCAAAAGTTCTTGGAACAATGTGATGATATCATGAAGAACCAAGAAAAAATGTTTGAGAAATGCTATTAATTGATAATACGGAAGCACTAAGAGCTATTCATTATGGAATCTTGGATAGTCTAAAACAGTACCAAAAGAGGTTACAAAACCACGTACTTCACTTCATATAAACTAATATTATATGATAGGTAATTACCTGAGAGAAACCGACATTAGAACGGTCAAAATAAAAAGTTGTCCGGAGAATTAAGTTTCATAATAAATGTGACATGGAGATTTCCAGTAGCCGCCAAGCTAACTCAAACTATCAAGGATGCCCGAGCAAAGTGACTATTATGAACAAAATAGCCCGGTAAGTATTTTGATTTTTCAAATTTCAAATTTTTGCTAACATTACGTCTTTGTCGGCTAGCCAATGAACTTGGCTTAGAAAAGAGTGTCATTTTTAGATTATAATCAAGTTGGAAGAATTAAAATTCACCTTGTAACCTCAAGGATCCAAGCAACAAACATCAACAATCCAAACAAGTGTTTCATCCGGTCAAAAAGAAGTTTCAAGAATTCAAGAACTTCTAAGTGTCCGAGTCTTTAATTCCTTCGGCAAAATCCACCATCAAAAGTTTTTTAAAAAATTTTGTTATCATAAAACACTTTCTGGAAGACAAATTGGAATTCAAAACAAACGCTCGGATTGCAAAATGGCCGAGAAAAACAAAGAAACAGACGAGAAGAAGCTCCGACCGGGTGGTAGAAGATCCACGACCAGTGTGAGCCACTAAGATCATCACGCCCGGTGCCAGCTCCTTCGTACCTCACCTGATGCTCTTGACCAGCTGGCGAAGCTCCCACGATCAGGTTTTGCCAAAACAAAGCATTTTGTCGGTGGGGTTGCATTCTTACCTCGTCTACTCATCTTCCAAGACCGGATGGCGGTGTTTTCAGCACCGGTTCGTGCCATTTGAAGCTCCCTAACTGGTTCCAGTTGGTAAGTGCCACATTTGGTTTTTCAATTTACTCCTAACCCAGTTTTCACAAAACTAAACCGATTTTCCAATTTTTTCAAACCAATTTCGAAAACGGGAAGGAGAAAACAAGAGTTTGGTTTCCCTTTTAGTAATTTTAGATCTAAGACTCTCAAAACTTCATCTCTTTTTTCTAGAAGAGTTTTAGTATCCTAAATAACAAAAGTTACAAAACCTTGAATTTTCATTAATTTACTAAACTTGGAGCACTTCCGTAAGGAGAATCTCATTCCTTTTTATCATTTATTCATTCCAACACCAAGGTATGTTCTCTAAACTCTAATTCTCTCAAAGTTACAAGTTATAGAATTTTATAAATTTCTTATATTAAAGCTTGTTTTAGCTTAATTCATAGATATTAGAAAAGCTTGTTGGGTACATGGATTTACATTTAGAACTAGTTATTTGGCTTTTTCTATTAGATTTTGAAATTTAAAATTTTTGAATTTGGTAACTCAATAAATCCGAAAATTGTAGGATAGTTATGCTAAATTTGCTTTTTCTAATTTCATTTCTTTACCTATAAGTAGGATATGCTAGTTATTTTGCATCATTAAACCACAAAATTGAAAATTGTGGTGATGATTTTTTACATATGCTCTTATCACAATGGATTTTCAATAGGACTGAGCAGAGTTATGTGCTTAGGGATGAGTTCTTCATCCTCATCTCTCGTTTTGTTGTTGTTCCTCAGAGAGAAAACTATGTAGCTCTCATTGCTAGGAGGGTGTTTGATGTGGAGCATGAGGGTGCTAAGAAGAAGAGAGAGCTCAGCTATGCATCTCATTTTGGAGATATTATAACTGTTATCCTTATCTCTAGAGGAGTGGACTTTAGTTCGCAGACACCCATGGTTAGCAGTAGATCGTTGGATCTTTCAGGACTTGCTAGTCTTGTTATCTTGCAAGATGGATTGAGGGTACTGAGACTTCTGCATACCAATTCATGTCTCTTCACGACACAGAGCCAGTTTGTGTCCTTTTTCCCAGCTTATTCCTTCCATCTCTGTTGGAAGGTCATACTTTTTTGACCCTTCTCCTTCTCAGATTTTCACGAGATCATTAGAGTGTCCCATTCTTGGTTTGAGATACTATCATAGAGCCAAGGCCTTTGCTTCCAAGGCTGTCGCACGAGTACGAGGATAACTTCCCCAGAGCATGACTAATGATGCTTCAGATTCTCTCCCACATACAGAGTCTTTGGAATATCTTCGTGTTGCCTTAGCAGAGAAGACAGTGATTAGATCTTGTTTGGAGAGGATGATGAGCATACTTCTTTGTGTTATGAGACACGCTCTACCAGGAATTTTCAGGAGGGCTCGCAGAGAGAGAGTTGAGCCAGTAGCTAATGGAGAATTGGAGAGCTTTTCTCTAGTTTCAGACTTTGGACAAGATGCAGTTGAGACATCCGACACAGCCCAAAGTGATTCTTCAGCACACGCAGGATACACCCCTACGTAAGATCCACACCCAGATGTAGTTTTGAGCAGCCATACCCAGATAATTCACACTCAGCAGACTTTTGAGTCGTTTATCACGTGTCATTGTTCGAGTCATTGTCTTTTTCGTTTCATTTTTGTTTTTATTTTATTGAGTCTCTCATCCCTATTGTAGATTGCTTTTGCTTTAGGATGTTGCAAGAAGTCTAGAGGATTTATTTATTACTAACGTTTTTTTTTTCTTTTTTTCTTATGTACTTTTTATTTTTTATTTTTATTTTTGTTGTGTCATTTTAATGTTTTTATTAAATCAAAACATGTTGGAAACTATATCTAATGTTGTTGGAATATCATGTTTTGTGCTAACTTTTGTGTTGCTTCTATAGTAGTTATTGACAGTTAAAACTCTAGGAACATCCATGATAAACAAAATAAAATAGTGGAGAAATGATGAAACTCAATCCAGTAATCTGAATTCGCTTTGATACCATTTTCATACGTGTAGCAGAAAACGAAAAAAAGGTAAATGAAAACATGATTGTAATCGAAAATTTTTAATGTTGAATTAACATTTGTTTTTTTTGTTACATACTTCTTAAACAATCCATCACAATCACCGGATAGAAGTTGGCTAATTAAGCAAGATAGGGATATATTAGCCCACAAGAAGCGATAAAGAACATGTCAAGCTAACACCAGTATTGCACCACCAACAAAAGATAAAAGGCGCCCAAAAACTCCATCAATGGCTCTTCCAAAACAAAAATTAAAAATAAAGAAACAAATCGGAATTGTTCTAAAAGGGACAAAAGACACTCCAAATTTTTGAACTCGTTTTCTGATTTTGTTCCATACAAAAAATCTTCAATATATACATGAAATACTTCAAAGATAATAATAAAGGCTACTCATCACCAGGCATAATACCTAGAATTATGCAAAGAAAACTTTAATCTGCATGTATAAGAGCGAAAATTGTCTAAATAAAACGTCTTTAAAAATGACGGAAATAACAATTTAAATGATAAAACGAGCATACTTCTTGAAGATCTTCGGCTGAAAAATAGTATATAGGAAGCAGATTATTTGTAGAACATTCCCTTTGTTAATTATTTGAAGATATACGCCAGACTAATCATATATTAATGGTTGGATAACAAAGTAACACTCATTCCACTTTTCTCTTCTTTTTGACTTGGTTCCTTGTAAATCTATCCTGCATCACATTGATAAAAAAAATAATATATTGAAGCAACAACATAAATCAAGCTATGTCTCTATTTTGATCACATTTTGCATTTATTTTGTGGGGTTCTATCATTTAGTTTAAGAGTATAGCAAACAAAAATAACATAGTTAACTCATTTTGATCAATTTTGTGGGTAGTCCTTAGCAAAAGAAGCAACTTCACACTCTAACATTTCATCGCATAAGTATTTACGTATGGTTTAGGCATGTTTCCTCTAATTAAAGAAAAATAAATAAATCTTTTGAAAGACCATTTCCATGAAACTCTTGAAAGGAAAGAAACACAAGCTTGGTTCTTCTAGATCTCCAGTTTGATTCACATTTATGAGAAGACAGTAATGATCCTTGTTGGGCCCAAATACCACCTCTTTGGGAGACCCAATAATAAGTGCTAAAGTCCAGGGTAGCTGATCTTTCACGGCTTAGGTATACCGACGGTTGGATCAGGGTTGAGCAGTTAGAGGTGCCGAGATTTGTGGAGGTAGTTCAGCGAGAGAAATTGAGGGAGGAGACACCTCATATTTCAGGAGGAGATATCGCAAATACCTGTTATCTGAAATGGTGGAGATACATGTCAGTATCTAAGGACAAGAAGGTGGAACGCAACCACCTCTCTCCGACTTTCCGAAAAAGAAACACTTAGAACAATTTTCATTATTTTATATCTTGCAAACAACATCCTTATTCTCTGATTCAACTCATTTGTAATATCCTATCAAAATCAATCCAACATCTTTAGATTAATCAATCTATTTTTTACGGGATTCACTCACGTATCTTCTTCTTCATAAAAATTATCTACAAATTCAGGTGCGGATTTTGTATCCACATTTTGGTGTCTACTGTGGGGAAGGAGTAATTGAATCCTCACTAGCGAAAGATGGATAACACTTATCGAGATTTGGATCAACCTGAACTTGTGTCTCTGACACCAAGCCCTTGCTCACCGAACACTGGTAGTTCAAATCTCTCGATCCCTAAGCCAACTCTTGCACTGAAACCCGTAACGAGTCCCCACCGCCAGAGGAGACTCAACCCGATCCTAGTAATCCAAGCGTAACGACAATGCGGGCATGAGATCCCTCGTCCCCAATGAGACTGAGCGACATGCTTCTACGAGACCTTAACCTTTGGCGTCGATCTCATATCAGGTCTTGACCCAGCTTTCTAAGATCCGTAAGATGATGTTGCTCCTGCTAAATTGGACTCATGATAAAGAGCGGTTGTTTCACCAACTCGCATCCTGACAAGAACATTGAATCGATGAGGTACAAAGGTATCTGGTTCATACTATGAGTTCTCCTCCACGTTGAGGTTCAGGTGTCACCTTCAATGACATCGTAACAAATCTCTCTTTCTTGCGAGATCGTCTTAAAATTTCACATGTCAACACGGCACCTTGGAACCAGAGACACATGTAAATCAAGGACCCTCATTCAAGACTTCAATTTTAGAAGCAAACAACACATTCGTTCCTCCAGCCATCTTGGCCATGGGAACCAATGTCACCAGGCAGTGGGACTCCTGCGGGTAATAAAAAGATGAAAAAATGACGCACTAGCGCTACACCTGCTCAGGTACTTGATCCAACACCTAACTAGAATATTGGTATCGGGAGTCCCGATTCTTGTTGATGTCGGGATGTTAGCCTCCATTCATCGGATGCAGTTGCAACCTACCAACACTAAGATGCACGCTCCATCTAGGACTGAAGACCCAGGTTACCAGAGCACAATACCTCAAAATCACCCTCCAGGTACCTAACGAAATGGCTCTAGTACCTGAGAGAAACATTGCTCTTCACACCCATGAAGAACCAAACCCAGTGAACAACCCTGGTTCCCTCAAGAACCACCTCTCCATGAAACTTGCAAGGATTTGGTTCCTCCCAACCATGGGAATTTGAAGCTATTCGCTGGTACATAGAATGAACAACGCCGTACTCAAGAGGCTGAACACCCTGATCCACTTGGCTACAAATTCAGCCCCCAAAATCGAAAGCATTTTCGAGGAAGCTCGGGGGAACTCTGTTCAGTGATCAAATCACAAACTCTTACATTGGATATATGAGAAAGATCCGCATTTTGAAGTACGATGGGACCTCGTATCCCAAGGCTCTTCTGTGAGCCTTCAGGCTCACCATTGTCAAAGCTCATTTAACTCCTAAGGAGTGTGAGGTAGGGTATTGAGGGAACCTTCGCAGAGAACGTGTCAGGTGCACCCTTTGAATGGTATCCAAGACATGAACCTAACTCGATCGATAGCTTCGATCAGTTAACTACTGCCTTTATGAAGCAAAACTTGACTCGCATACAAAAATAGGCTTTTGAGGCAAACCTTTGAACAATAAGGCAGAGAGTAGGTGACATGCTCAGGATTTACATTAATAAATTCAAAGCTCTAAGAACCAAGCTCTTGAATGCTAATGACCAAGTAGTCATTGAAGCTCTTCGAAGAAGCCTCTAGTACTGATCAAACTTTTGGTCATAACAAACGATTAATCCTCCACCTCCGATCGACGATGCACACCGCAAAGATCCCAATATATCACCCTAGAGGAGGAAACTGTCGCCTTAGATAAATCAACAAGAAAGATCAAAACCCTGTGCAGGTTGAACCTCAGGATTCTAAGGCACCTGGTAAAAAGAGCAACCTTCGAAATAACAAGGGTCAAGGTGAACACTCTTATGTCGTGGACCAACCCTACCAAGGAAAACCACATGGACAAACAAACAGAACCCCCTTGACTAAATCATACAATGATAACAAATTTTGTTCCTACCACCAAAGGAAGAGTCACACAATAGAAGAGTTTTGGGACCTACATTATCAGCTAGATGAGAAGTTTGCTACTAGGGAACTGAAATATGTGGAGCTCCGAAAACCAGCTCCCTTCTAGAAAGTAGTTACCTCCTCAAGAGACTCCTCACCTCCAAAGAGAGACAGGTCCCCTGAAAAAGAAATTGACTCTCCACCTCTGAATCCCACAAATAGGATAGATCTTATCTTTGGAGGATCTCCCTTGACAAGAATCCTCTTGTGCATTCACCTCCACCTTCCCCTAGGAGGAAGTAAACCACGAATCTCGAGAAAACTCGAAGCTCATCACCTATAGGTCCTAAGGTGAACTTTCTCCTAGGAGGATAAAACGCATGTCGCGACTCTCTATTTCAATTAAGGGTCACCTGAGGAAGGATTAATGTAGCATTCAAAGAAAGCCCCTTCCTGAGGAACCTAACACAAAATCTCATTATGGGAAAGCAAGACCTCAATGCCGACTAACTGCATGGTCACGCTCTCGTCATCATGCTCGATGTCGGTGGATACAAACTAACTAAGCTGATAATTGATACTGGAAGCCTCGTTGATCTCATTTTCTACAACGCATTAAAAATGGAAAAAGATGACTATGAGATCACCGGACATAAGTCTAGTCTCGTAAGTTTCTCCGAAAAAAACAACTACCTCTTACGTACTATCAGGCTCTCTATCATTGCATGTGGAGTCAAGAAAATGATTAGTTTCGTTGTCATAGACCATCCAACTCCCTTTCATGCAATTTTAGGGCATCCCTAGATCCCCATAATGAAAGTTGTAGCATTTACCTATCACCAATACATAAAATACTAATCCCCGAATGGGATAACAACAATTCGAGGAAGCCAGAAGGTTTCAAGAATCTACTACTTGGGAGGTTCCCGAATCCTCAATGACTCCCCATATAGCAATTAAATATCAAGGAATAGCATGTTATGTGACACGCTACATGAGATCCCCACAATAACCTCATCGAGCATGTCTATGTTAATGATGCTAACCCTGAAAGGTGCATAAGCATCGAGTTTAACTTACCTGTCTAACTGAAGAAAGCACTCATAGATTTTCTTTGAAACGATATCAATACCTTCGCATGGTCCACAACTGAAATGAAAGGCATTGACCCAAACGTGACTACTGTGTGAACCGAAATTCTCACTGTCAATGATATGTGGTTCACGGATTCTCTGTAGC
>OVAN01016496.1:0-10573 GCA_900406275.1 Anastatica hierochuntica
GATTGAGATGAATGAACTTCTTAATTCTTTTTGCACTAAGAAGGATTTTATAGTTAAGGGTCTTGGCTCAAGCATGGATGATATAATGGCACATGAAGAGTCTATCAACGACAAGATGACGCAAAAGGTTAAAGATGAAGAAGAAAAAGGCATTCCTCACTACAAAACCAGAACTATTAGAGATTTCTACATTTATGTTGAGGAGAGTTTTGAAGAGGAATTGCAAACCAATGATGCATCCTTAGTTGATCTCGAATACTCTTCATGGTAATTTGAATTACCACCTAAACACGAGATCTATGAAAAGCTTGTGTTGGGATTTTAATTAGAGGATATCAAGAGTTATTCATCCTATGGTGTAGAAGAAGAAATAGGCTCATTTGGAAGGCAACTTGAGTTATTCATCCTATGAATGCATAAAGAAAAGAGAAGAGGACTCAATTAATGAAAATGAAATCTCAAGAAAGGAAGAAGGCACACTAAAGAGTACTCAAGAAGAACTAGAGGTTATTAACAAATGCGATATGCTATTTGGATACGCTAGTGGAGAGATTTTAGATGAAAAGCTTGAGAGAGATATGTGCAATCCAAAGAAAGTGAAGTTTTTTTTGTTTGAACCCACCTTGCTTATGTGGAATTGCTTGGACATTCAAACGAGTGAGATAATTGAAGCATGTGAAGACCTTATTAGTCTTTGCACCAACTTGGATGTTATGCCCCAAGAGCTTGGTGAAAGTTTTGCACAAGACTTAAAGAAAGAAGAAGAATTGATGCCCCCAACAAAAGAAGAAACACATGTGATTCCCATCTCCATTGCTAAAAGAGAAGTCAAAAAGGAGAAGCCTATTGAGAAAGAAGATGAGCACAAAGAGGAACCTCAAAAGAGGGTTCAAAAAGAAGAGTCTCCAATGGTACAATACTTTGACAAAGACTCATGTTAAGTCTCCAACAAGGAAGTGAACATCAATGATCCGAGAAGAAAGATACCCTTTGAGGAGATAAGGATGGATGAATTTCGGGGTTGGTTCTATGATGAATATGAGCCGGGTGATCCATGACTTCATCAAGGGAACCAAAAGATAATGTCAAGCTTAGAGACATTAAACAAGCGCACTTGGGAGGCAATCCAATGAGTATCCTTTTATTTATATTCGTTTTTAAGTTCAATTTTAAATGGTATGCTTGTGGTTTGTGTTGGATTTTGAGTGTATTTAGGATGAAATGTGGTTCATGGTTCCTTTGAGTTGAGCTAAATTTATAAGAATGCTTTCCATTGAGAATTTGCTAAGTTGATTGTTTGAATTTGAGTTGAGCACATAATTTTGAGATGTCAATGATTAGTGCAATGCATGAATTTGAGTTTGTGTGGTTTGAAATTAGCAAATGTTAGTGAATTTCATCTAGCTTAGTTGGTTTGGAATTATAAATCGTATGAGCTAGAGTTTGGGAAAGTGTTTGAATGATTGTGCTAAGTTGATTTGAGTAAAATCAATTGAGTATTGACTTTTTCTTGAAATGGTTATGATTCATACTCTCACTTAGCATTTCATTCAGATTTAATTATCTCTTCATACTTACATTACCTAATTCTCTTGTTTAGGTACCAAACTTAATCAAAACACCACCTCGGAAAGATCATAGAAGGGACTCTAAGGAAACTAAAGGCAAATCCAAGAAGCTCCAATTGAATTCTTTTCCAAGATATCTCGAGGCTAAGGGTCCTCTACAACCTGCTTTCATCCATAACTCCAAGTTAGTACCTCTATCCATTGTTTATACCATTTTTCTTTTTTGCTTTATTGTGGTTTGGTCTCCTTCGCCGGATATATTCACTCACCGAGATGGTGATGAGTAAGTCCGGGGAAGGAGAATGTTTGCTAATGACATTCTTAGTTGTTTTGTTTTCTTTTAACCCTTGAGTCTCATGTAGAATGCATTGTAAATAGTTAAGGCATATAAAATTCAAAAAATTTGAAATTTTTTGAAAAAAAGAGCATGTATTTGCATTTCTTCTTATCATCTTTAGTAGGATTGAGTCTTAGAACCATATATGATGCATTTGCATGAGCACTATGATCGAACTATCGCGTAATTGGATTATGCTTAGGAGTTAAGTTGAGACCTTTGCTAGTAGTATCATGTAGCCTTAGCCAAACCGAAAAATGGAAAATCCATGCTCAGAACTCTCGGCTTAATTGTTTGCGTCTAGATTTAATCTTGCATGATTTGAATTCAACCCTATTGAACTTAAACGCTAATGAGCTTTTGAATTAACCTTTACTTATGTGCTTGAAATACATGAACCATGGGAAATACATTGACACTCGGTTGGTCTTATCCCTTTTTACCACCCTTAACCAATCCGAGTGGCCATTCTCATCTTAACGATGGTTCCCCACCTTTAGACCCGACCCTTTTATTTCAAACCCCACATTGTTCTTGATTGAGTGAGGTCTCTTTTGATGCATTCATATGTAAAACTCTGTGAGTATTGGGACGACAAAGAGGATCCTTCTTAGGACTAGTCTCATTTTAAGACTAGTATAAATAGGATGGGGTTAGATAAGAGTGTGCTTACTTATTGATCATGGGTTGGGAATGTCTTATGTTTTAAAAGTGGGTTCAATGAGGAAAACCTTAAAAGAAGAAAAAGAAAATCGTAGTACACTCTAAGAGTAAAGAAAAGAAAGAAAATGATAGCTCAAATATGTAAGAAGAAGGCAAAAGATCCTAAGTTAAGAAAATAAAAAATTTAGATTCCAAAGGACTAGAAAGAAAGGATCAAACCTAAGTGAAGGTTAAGAAAAGAGCTAGAGCTAAAAAGAAAAAGAAAGCAAAACCTTAGATGTGTTACTAAAAAGATAAATGTCGTGTTCGAGAAGTGAATGGGGGTGTTTTAGTGGTTTGTCAAGAAAAAAAGGGAGGGTAGAACTAGGGAGTATATTTGGGATGGGAATGAACTAGAGAAGGCTAGTCTTTCTCTCTCGTTTTTACTACTTGAAATGCATTTCTTCAAATGATAGAAAAAATCATAAACACTTAAAGAAAGCCTCTCCTTTACACTCAAAAGCCTTTTTCTTCCAAAACGATTTGTTTTTGATTTCATGCCCATAAGTGAGGTTCCACATATATCTACAAAATGAATGTGAAAGGGTTATTGGATATGAAATGCTTGTGAAGGTTTAGGCGTAGACTAACTAGCATGACTTGGGAAGAATATGGCGAAGTACGAGAGAGTAAGTTTGACTCTTGCTACTTGCTACTACTTTCTAAGGATCTCATTTCAACTACCTTTGCATTTCCTTATGATTATGAGTCCTCACCTTCAAACTTCTTTCTCGGTTTGATCTTCGTTCACTTGCTTGAGGTCAAGCAAGGTTCAAGTCCGGGGGAGTTGATATATGTGTATTTTGTATCATTTTTTGTAATAGTTTTGCATGGCTTTGCATGGTTTTCAATCTCTTTTAGCTCATTTAGAAGCTTTAATATTAATTTTAGTCTCATTTAGTTTAGTTTGATCATCGTAGAGTCTTAAGATATATTTGGTGTTTTGCATTGCATTTCTTTAGAATTTTTAGGTACTTTGGAGCTCAATGGATGGATTGAATGATGCAAAAGGCATGGAGCTTAAAGAATCATGAAGATAATATTCTTGGATGCAAATGGGTAGTTGTTAGATGGAGAACGGCCAAAGTGTCTTAAATATATGATAATATGGAAGCCTTCCCATGATTTAATTGAGCTAAAACTTTGACAGAAGATAGGAAATTGAGTTAGCTTCGTTTGGCGGTGGTTTCAGCTCATTCCGAGGTACGGTTCAAGAGTTATGATTAAAACAGCGAACACAGGTGCTCCTGGGAGGAGGCTGGCGGGCAGTTCGGGTGGTGCAGACCGCCAGCCAGAAGGGCCTAAACCGCCAGGACTGCTCTGTAGCTGGCTGGTGGTCTAGCAAGGCGGTTCAGAACGCCAGCCAGAGCCTCCTGGACCGCTAGGAACCTCCAGAATCATTAAATTTGCTTAGATCCGACCCGATTTGTCCCGGGTTGATCCAATTCAACCCTTTTCTCTACAAATACTCAATGTTAACCATCTTAAAACCCTAAGCTACCTAAGCAACAATTTCTCTTCTTAGTTTTGTTTATGATTTTGGATCTAAACAAGTTGTAATCACACTTTATTTTGAATCCTTTTTAGTTTTTAATGCATTTGATGTCTCTTTCAATCTTGTTCTTCATGTGTTTTTCAAAGTTTCTTCATTTCTTATAAAGTTTGGATCTTTCTTGCATTCTTAATAGTATGTTTGCATCTTATCCATTTCATCTCATCTATACTCTTCTTCTAGTATTCTAATCAAGAGCTAGTGACAATCTTCTGGTTTTACATGGCTTTTAGGTAGTAGTCTTTTGGTGGATGATGGGTTAGGCTCGATTAGGTTTATTGATTGTTTAATGATGATATTCTAGGTTGTATCTTGTTAGATCCTTCATATTTGATTGTGCTTAGTGCTAGATTAGGCTTGGGAGAGTCATTCTAGACTTAGTGCATTTTGTCGCCCGGAAGGTGTTCTATGAAATGCTTGAACCAATCTTATGTGAGCTCTACATACCTAGCCAATGGAATTGATGATTAGGGTGTTTAGTGAACCAAATGGACTTGTTATTAATGCTCATTGATTTTTTGATTGCAATTGGGAAATTTGTCTAATTAGATGATTAATGGAGTGATTGGTGCCATGGAAGTGGATTAGTCATATTTGTGAGCTCCATGTTCTAGGATGGTGTTTAATCCAATATTTTCATCATTGTTTGATTTTTAATTGATCCTCATAATAGTTAAACCCATGGTCCAATGCTTTTTCTATCTCATTTTCTCGTTTGTGTTTTGTTCTTTGCATTAATTATCTTTTAGTTAGTAGATTATATCACCACCTTTCTATTGCTTAGCTTAGGAAATTTTGTTACATCCTAGTGCTTGAATCTTAGCTCCTTTGGGTTCGACCCTTAAATGCTACAACGCATTACCTTGCTTGAATCTTAGTGAGTTGTTAGTCGATTAAGGTCTTTATAAATTTAAAACTTGAATTAGTTAATCGATAACGAAATCCTCTCTATCAGAAAATCTGAGCATATCATGAATTTAAACAACAAAATAATATGCAAATGCTAATTTCTAAATCAAATATGAAGAAATGAAAATGAATTCTTGTTTTTTTATACTTACGAATATCTTGTAAAAATTAGCAATACAATGACGTTTTTAATTTTAGAACACCCATACAGCATGAAGAAATGCAACATATCCATCTAAACCTATAAAACGCCCAACACCGAGAAATCAGACACTCATGACCATGTCTAAACCACCTAAATTTTTCAATCCTACCTAAGTAATTAAAAGGATCATGTCTACCCTATCCTCTCCATTTTTTTTACACATATGTGCATATAAGATCAAAAAAGAAATGCATGGAGATTCAAGGAGATAAGGCGAAGGTGTGGTGTCAGACTAAAGATGAGTCTGGTCACTCAGGTTTACTGAAAAGAATGGTAGAAAAATGGGGATGTGAATCTTGAATGATGGGTTTGATTTCGTGATTTCAAGATCCTGGATCAAAGCAATTAAGTTCATTAGTAAGCCAAATAAATAAAGCTAATAAAATTTCAGACAAAAGCCTGAGTTCTAGAGATTTCTGGTGGAGAGTTTGGTCATGAGTTATTCTGGTTTGTCTGCGTTAAAAGCTCAAGTGAAATGGTCAATGAGAATCTAAATGAAGTGCAATGCGCAAAGGTAATAGTCTGAAATCATCATAAAGCATAAACAATCCATAAAACTGACTCAATAAAAACATAAAATTGACTTAAACATCACACCAAAAGAAAAAGAAAAGCATAAGTAACCTCGCCCAGACTTATCTCACACTGTCTCGATGCGAAGCAAACCGAAGGAAAAAATCCAAATAAAAGAAAATTAAAACAAAAATGAAAAGAAAAAGGAAAGAGAAACTACTGAGTTGCTCGAGAAGTGCTAGGCCTCTGCCGGGGTCTGGCTCTGGGCACCTGTCTGCATCTCCGGAGGCGAGGTCTACTCTTCTCTTGGAGTGCTCCTCGCTCCGTCTGGCCTCCTCTCTCGCGAGGGCCTCACGAGTCTCTTGAGTCTCCTGCTCATCAGACTCCTCACTCTTGGTCTCCTCATCATCATCATCTGCAACAGCTGCAGGAACTGGTGGTTCTCTGCGCATGATAGCATCCACACGAACAGATCTACGAGGATAATAAGAAAGCAATCTCCCTATCCTGAAGAGTCCTCTGGCAAAACGCAGCATGAGAGAACTCATCCTTTGATGACTCTGCACTGTCCAAGCTATGAACTCCGTAGCAGAAGCAGCATGTGGCGGTGGCGGGTCCAGCTCATAGGCACTAAAATCCTCCAGAAACAGCTTCACGATCTCAGGATTAGTAGGTGGAGGCATATGCACCTCAAAATCAGGATCATTAGCAATATGGTAACCAACAGGACCTGAAGAACCTTTCTTAAAAGAAGGGGGACAGGGGGCAAGGACGCTCCGTAGGAGGTAGAAATTCAACTCCCGGTGAATCAGAAAGAGATGTCAAATCTGGGCATGGCAGCTCATTGGAGAGAGACTTCTGCTGGCGATCTTGGAAGTGGTAGATGAAAGGTCTCGAGCTCTCAATAGAATACTTCCAGGGGGAAGCTAGAATGGCACAATCCTCAAGAAGCTTCCCGTCAAGGAAAGCATAGTGACGTCTCTCGTCGCGAAACATCATCACCTGCTTGGGAAACTTAAACTCCACTCTGTGGTGACCAGTAAAGTCAAACCTCACAAAGCGCAGAAGACGGATGATAAGAGCACCCGCAGCAAAGGACTTCTTCTCAAAAGCCACCACCTTGAAGAAGGCGAACTTGTCAGCTACTACCGCGACCATGTTCGGATCCGTAGTCGCCACATAACGGATTTGAGCCCCTAAATCCCATGTATATCTAATGCCAATAAAGAGAAGACCTAACTCATCGTTTGTCACAACAACCTGAATAGAGTTGGCATAGATGTGAGAGCTATGCACCATGGCCGCAAGGCGAAGAACAAAACTACGAATACGCGACTGCTTCGCTCCGAGAGACAAATTGCCCAGCAGCAATATAGTCCCAAAACTCATTGGATCTCGACAAAGTTTGTACATAAGTACCTCGACCCTACGCAAAACCAAAAACTTGAGCCAAGTCTATTAGAGAGATAGAGTGAAACTGAACCTGCACAATGAAGGAGAATGTGCCTTGGTCCGCTATCGGGTTTTCCAAATCTGGATAGACAAGGCGTGCAGAGGCCAAAAGCTCGCAATAAAGCTCAGGGTAGACATGCTCCTGAAGCTCCAGCAAGCCTCGGAGTTCCATCCTATTAAAAAGATCGTAGAAATCCCGCTGAATACCAAACGCCTCTAGGAGGTCATCATCAATGACTCGGGTCATTTGGAAAATGATGTGTCCCAAGTCTTGCAGGAACTGCGAGTCATACTCGTCCCATTCCTTAGTAATAGGACTGTTGGAGGGATGTGTGAGATTAGTCCGTTTAAACTGTTGATGTAGATTGGAGCTAGACGAATTCCTCGTCTTCGGAACCTCTCCTATCTTGCTTGTACCTATAACCTGCGAAAGCAAACACTTGGAAACCAAATTAGTATCCGAACCAAAATGCTGCAAACACGAAAATTATTCACTCTAATTCAAAGAGCAATGTTCTTGTTGAAATTAAGCTCATAAACATCAAGAGCATGCATCAAATCACTTAACAAAGCGAGAACAACATCAATATGTCCAATTTTTGTTTTGCATTTCAAGTCCAAGTGGAATCAAAAAAATTTATAATAACCAATCATTAAAACATGTTGTAATCATTCAAAGAGATGCCACAAAAGTATAAAATCATCAATAAATAAGGCAAATCATGAAGTAACATGCATCCTCGCAAAAATCTGGCGTCAGAAACGCAAAATTAGAAAATCACCAAATTAATTTCTCTAAAAATTCAAGTGCAGTCCTACTTCTAAACATTCAAGCACCAAACATCGATTAAAATTCAAGGAATCAAAAGTTCCCAAATTTACCCGTTAATACTACTAGTAGAAATTGCGAACATATGCCTTCGAATTTGCGAAAATTGATCGAATGGAAAGATGGAAGTAGAAATTCTAATGAGATTAGGCTTAAAAATCACTCATATCCGTGAAATTTTGAGCTAAATCGAGATTTTTGGGTGATTTTTCGTTTTGAGAGGAAAAGAGATTATGAACTCTTACCTGATGAATGTCGAGATATAATGTGTTTTTGGGACAAGGATCGATCGATCCTAGGACAAGGACTGATCAATCTCTATCCTTCTGTTTGGGGGCCTGTTTCCTGCTATACTAAAGCTAAAAAGACGAAAAACGTCAAAGGTACCAAAAGCCAAAACACAAAAATGAAAAACATTACAAAACTAGCTAAAATGAAAAAGAAAACTACCAAGTGGGTTGCCTCCCACTCAGCGTTTATTTAAAGTCTCGAGCCTGACTGTAATGCGATCAGATGACAGGTGGATCTGTTAAAATAATTCGCATTCTTTCTTCAGATTGCTCATCTGCAATGTATGACTTAAGTCTCTGTCCATTCATAGTGAATCTTCATCCATTGGCATCAAGAACTACAGCTCCATATGGTCAAACCTCAGCAATCAGACAATGGTCCCGACCAACGTGATTTGAGCTTTCCTGAAAACAGTCGCAAACGTGAGTTAAACAAAAGTACCTGATCTCTTGAAACAAAATGGCGTGGAATGATCTGTCTATCATGGAATGCTTTTATCCATTCCTTGTAGATTCTTATGTTCTCATAAGCATTCAAGCGTATCTCATCGAGTTCATTGATCTGAATCATCCGCTTCTCAACTGCATGCTTGATGTCGAAGTTCATCAAATTCATAGCCCAAATTCCATGGTACTCAATTTCAACAGGCAAGTGACATGCCTTCCCATACACCAAATGAAACGGTGTAGTGCCTAGTAGTGTCTTGTAGGCGGTTTGATATGTCAATAACGCATCATCTAGCTTCATAGTCCAATCTTTTCGTGTTTTGCCTACAGTCTTTTTCAGGATTACCTTGATTTCCCCGTTGGAAATCTCAACCTGTCCACTTGTTTAAGGATGATAAGGTGTGTCTACCTTGTGTCTAAATCCATGTTTCTTCAGCAAATTCTCAAATAACTTGTTGATAAAATGGGATCCTCCATCATCGATTACCATTCTTGGTATGCCAAAATGAGGGAAAATCACATATTTGAATATCTTCACACTACAAGAAAAATACACATTGTTAGTACACGATTAACGCTATTATAGGGTTTTTATAGCGTTTCCATGTTGGCCATGTTTGCCGCAGCTATAATAGATCCCCCTCCAATTATAGCGTTAATTCGTCCTGCTATTATATCGCAATATATTATAGCGCGAATTTCTTTGCTATAATATTATTAATAATAGCAACATATTATTGCTATTTCATATATTATAGTAGCTTTTTTATTTTGCTCTAATATATTTAGTTGTAGCATTGTATTCTCGTTATATTATATTTTATAACAGCCCTTTAGTTTCACTATATTTATATGAGTCATATTCATATATTTTGTAGCTGAGCCGAGCCATGTTAAATTATCATTATTATATATAATTTATATTTAAGGTTTAGTTAAGAAGATTAATTTTATTGATAACTAAAAAACATGTTTTACACCAATATCTTAAGTACATACATCATACCAAAATTGGCAAAATAAGAAACAAAATGCTAACTCATGGACATGGAAATATAAACATATACTAAACTTCATAGGCTCACGCTTTCCTTCATACTCAACAGATAGCTCGTATAGCTCTTGAGCTTGTCCACATAATCATTTATATCATCATCTTCATACCACCAAACTTGTGAGTAGCAAGCAACTAAGACTATTAAACATTAGGCAAGATAGAGATTTATGTTACTCAAAGACATTCGGATGTTGCAGAAAATAACAAGAGGCTACACAAAAACCCATAATACCTTTGAGACAACATGTTGCGGAGGATCTCTGTAGTGCAGAACAGCCGGCGACCTCGAGCCACTGTAGCAACAGCAGCTGCTTCAGCTATCAAGTCTTACCACTGCTTGTTGGAGCAGAAACCACCGCAGAAAAACCTCTCATACATTCAAAAGAAAAAAATACCATTATAACGCAAGGAAGCATTCCATTTCACCTTTATGGTACGATATTTATAGGAATAAGTAGACAACAAGAATGAAAGAAAGACGTGTGTGAATGCTCCTCGTCTAAATGGAAAGCCAAATCATTCTTACAATATGAACAACTTGTTGTCTTTAACTCATTTAACCTCGTCATATCGAAACCGATAGCATCTGCCTCATGATAATCATCATCCGAGTTCAAAACGGGTCAAAGTCTAAAATACCACTCATTCTTGAAAACCAATATCTCATACACTCTCATAATCTCACTACTCCTCTACTCTTAATAATAATGGT
>OVAN01016497.1:0-10573 GCA_900406275.1 Anastatica hierochuntica
ACGCCGCGGAACAGACTTAACATGCATTCACAGATAACATAAAATTAACACTAAGCAGACACCTATTGTGTCACAAGCATACATGATATACAAAGATGTCCTAAATAAAGCCCCCAGTTTTCTCCATAACGCCTTAACCTGCAGCAACCACCACAGTGACCGACTAAACTCACACTCCATCTCCCCGGTTTGTGTGGACTCAGGGCTTTCTTTCACTTCTCCAGGGGCGATCACACTCCCACAAGTCATTCAAAACGCATAGCATCACATCCTAGTACACTAGTTCAATTTCCTAGACCTCTAGCTCAAACATCACGCAAACTGACTCGACCCTCAAGCAGGACAACAATCAAGACGCGTTAACCTATGCTAGCAATGAATAACATCCTAAGGCAATTCTAAGGGGGATTGCTACGGGATTAGCGCCTCACCTTGGCAATTGCAGATCCAGGGATTGGACGCAGGAGACTTCCGGAAAATCTACTGAACTTCTGGACCTGAACCGAAAAGAACTCGGATTAGACCTTAATCCGGAACCAGCTCAAAAAAGAAACTTTCCATTTATGAAACCTGCCATAAATAGAACTTTCTAAAAACGAAAACTTCCTAAATTGGGAAACCTGTCCAAAATAGAAATTTTCCTGAAAAGGCAACTTTCCAAAAAAAAAATAGAAACTTTCCAAATTGGGGACTTGCCGAAAATGGAAATTTTCCATAAATGAAAACTTCTAAAACCGGGCGTGGAAAACAGCGAAAGCATTCTAGATCCTACGGAAATAATCACGGAAACGCGGAAAAGGAATATAGCGGAATAGAACAAAACGGAAACGGAACGCTAAACGCGAAAAGGCAAAACCGCGGAAACGCTCACCTCGCGACTAGCGGCGGCGGTGGAAACGCAACGGTAGACCCGCGGATTCGACCACGCGGCGGCTAGGGGTCACGGTTCGAGATGATCGGCAGAGAGATGGCTCGGTTGGGAGCTCGCGATGCTCGGCGGTGGTCTGTGGCTCACGGTTCGATGGTGACGTCGGCTGAGAGGGTTGATCAGGCTCGGGTGAAGGCTTGGAGACTCGGATCGGCGGTTGTGGAATCTTGATCGACGAGATCGGCGGCTCGGTGGGTTGGTCGGGCTCGGGTGATGGCTCGAATGCTTGGATCGGCGGCTCGAGAGGTGGAGACGGCTCGAAAAGAGATGACGTCGATGAGGAGGGTTCGGATGGCGGCTGCGGCGCACGGGGTTGCTCGGTCGAGGGTTCGAGTGGTTCGGTTCTCAGGTTTTCGCGGAAATTCGACAGAGTTTCGTTGCGGTTTTCGGAATGATGGATTTCTCGAGGCGGAGACACGCTTAAATAGAGAGGAGGCTGCTCGGTTTGACCTAGGGCTCCCTCGATTTGGTTCGGCAAACCGAGTTATTCGAATCTATTCAATCCCGATTCCGGGTCGGGGTCATTACAATTCCATTCTACGGAAGATAAAATTTATGTTTTTTCTTTCTTAAAAATAATGTGGATCGTGTTACATTAGTGATTTATAGAGTTACACTTCTTGTTTGTGTTTTAGTGGGTGTTGTGTTGTTTTCCAGCCTCCTGCTACTTTCAAACGTATCAAAGCACATGTTCAATTTAGACGGTGAAAAGGATCTAGACAGTTGGAGGTGAGTTTCACACCAAAACATCGTCGAATCCACATCAATACCATACCCATATTGGGGTGTGTGACGAACCGAGGAGAGGATGCCAAAGACTCACACAACACTTAGAATAATTTTGCTCTCCAAATTTGTTTAAGTCTTTTTAATTTGAACTCGACAATTATAAATAAGAACCGAGGTCGGATTCCACGTGACTTTGGTAACTTAGGATTTCACAACACTCACTTAATGTTCGGCATTGGATCGAGGTTTTGAAAAGATGTTTATTGATTTGACTGTTACAAGTGTGTTTATCTCTCTACAAAGCTCTTAGTAGTGATTTCTCTCTCTAAGTTTTTGAACCTCTTACTTAGTGAACCTCATCTGTATTTATAGAGGATTAAAATATACAGTAACCATACATAATTATTACGTTTGTCGAGGTGAAATCTACGTGTCAAGTTGAGCTCTTAGCTCACTTGTGCTTTGCATGCAGAGGTAGAAAGTGTTGCCGAGGCCATTACATTTATTACGTGTGTCCTTCAAGCAGTGGAGATTGCTGAGGAAGTGATGTTCATTTAATGCTGAGATATTTCCTTCGTGGATCTCATCAAATGATGTCTGCCACTTTCGATTTCTTCATGGACCGAGGAGCTGACCCAGAAAATTGACATTTAGTCAATTTTTGAATAGTTTCTTAGTGAGCGTTTTTCCTTTGGATGGCCGATTAAGACTTTTGCTGGGCTAACACCACTCATGTCGAGCCTAGACTCATCAATTGTTCCCCCCCCCTCCCGAGACCACTACACGTGTCTCTAAGTGACTGGTTATGGGATGTGCCGAAAGTCGTGATGGGCCCACGCGCCGAGCTTAGGGCAAGTGTGTTGTTGGTTTCGAGGTGATTCATAGGTCATCATTGCACTTTAGACTCTTCACCTTCTCCTCGTTTTCTATAAATACTTTCCCATTCCCTCAGTTCTTCATTTCATCTCCAATTTGCGAAAGGTAGACTCTCTCTCTCTTCTTTCTCTCTCTAATTTTTCTCTTCATTTTTCCGTTTAACATACCTAGTTTTCGGCGATGTAGGTTGTTTCTGTCTCTTCACGATCTTCAACTCGGTCCTCGGCTGCCGAGGTTTCTGAAGAAAGGATATACTCTAATAACAAGGCATTAACCTCTGTCATTGACTCTGACCAATTCTTGGAAAGATGGAAGTTGATCCAAACCAACTTAGAGAGAAGGGGAGATGGAACAGCCAGAGTAATTCCTGAGGACGAAATGGTAGATGCTGAGTCTGTTGCCCTAGTTGAGAACCCTCTAGAGCTTCTCGGTCAGAATCCTGGCACCGAGGTGCCCACCTCTACTTATGATGGCCCAAAACTTTGGATTGACACTTGGCAGCCTCACAAGAAGGAAAAAGCTGCTGATGCTGAAGAGGGAAAAACAGAGAAGAAAACTCGGCTTCTGAGGTTGATTGAAAAATTCATGTCCTCGGCTGAGAGCCTCAATATTACTTTTCCTTGGCGCCATTCAACTCTTGGTCTTGAAATCAGAATTCCCGAGGAGCACGAACGACAGTGGACATGTCCTAAAGGGTGGACTTACCTCTACGAATCTTACTGCAGATTCTGCGGACTTTGGTTCCCTCTTCCCCGGCTCTTCACCGACTTCTCTCGAGTTAGAAATATTGCTCACAACCAGCTTACGACCTCGGCTGTGCGCAACATGGTCAACATCTTTGTCATGGGTAGCTAGATCGACAATAATGTTACCCGTAAGCATTTTGACTAGTTCGTTCGTATTGGAAGAAATGCAACTCTGGTCGGGACCTTCTATGCCAACTTCAAAAGGAAGATAATCATTGGAGAAACTTCTAAATACCAGAATTAGCACACACATTACTTCTTTGTGAAAATAAATGAGGCCTCGATTGCTAACTACGATAGAAACTACCGAAAACGCTGGAATCCAAAATCTGGTAGTGGTTTGGACCAATTTCCCTTAGCGAAAATTTAATACTCTACTAACTTTAGCTGTTTTTTTTTGCAGTCAAAATCTTCTCCCTCCGAGGTTTTACTCCTGAGTTTGCCGAGAACGTCGAATTCATTCAGCATCTCGAAATTCAGAATTGACCTGAGATCCTCGTCAAAAGACTTGAAAGAAGTCTTAATCGTATTTCTGACGATAAGGATTCCTTCTTATCTTGTCAATATGACTTAGTGAGAATTGTCCACCTCCCCTTTTTCCTCGGCATATTGATTTATGGAATTCTCTTTTATAACATCTCCAACCAAGCCAAGAGCAAGGATGGGTTAGGTTTCTACCAATCTGCTGAAGATCTAAAGAAGACCGAGGAAGAATGAAGAGTGCCGAGAAGGCTCAAAAGGATGGCACCGAGAAGCCTGTTGGTGAATTCTCCAAACAACCTGCTCCAAGCAAGCAGATTGCTCCAAGAAAACCTCCAACGAAGGCCAAAAACATCGTCGTCAAACCTCTGTCGATTGTCCCAGCAGGGACTCCTGCCGAGAAGACCGCTGAGGTAAATCCTGAAGGCCATGACTAACCCGAGGATCAACTGGCCTTGATGGGTCTTGAGGAAACTCCCAGGAGAAAGATACTGAGCTTTAAGGAAACAACGAAACTTCAGCTTAACGCCAATCGAAAAAACCTGCTCTTGAATCTGCCGAGGGAGCAAAGCAGAAAGAGAAAATGAAGAAAAAAGTTCAACATTCTGACTCTCCACATACTCAAACCAATGTCCCTACTGTCGAGGACCTTCAAGCTCTGGCTTCTCATTCCCAACAAGATCTTCCTGCTTCAAGGAAGATCAAAATCAAGCTTAAGGGAGATAAATTAATGGAGGATGCAACTGAATGCGCCACTCTCCTCCGAGAAATCAATACTCTTGAAGCTCCGATCACTCCTGTTGAGAAGCTTCACTTCTCCAAACTCTTTAAAAAGATGTCAAAATCTTTTACCGAGGTACAACATTCAACAATTTCTTTATTCCCCTTCTTTCCCTTTTTCTTTTCCTAACTTATGTTAACTTTTCTTCTGAAGGTCGGAGCTCTCACAAACGATATTGTTGAAACTTACAACAACCTGATCCAAAAGATGAAGGAGAAAGAGCTAACCTTCGAGAAGTAGGCAGAGAAGAGAGTGAAGGCTGCAATGAAGGCCGAAAGGGCCAAAGCTGAGGATGTGAAGAAGGAGGCTGTTGAACTTGGCAAACACCTGGTGGAAGATTGACAGTTCAGAATCGAGGATAGGAAGGAGTTCGAGGCTGCCCAAAAGGCCTAGGAAACCGAGAAGAACAACCTGGAAAAATGCTTGATGGTGAGCAAGAGAGGTTGCAGAAAAAGCCGAGAATAAGAAGTCACCAATGAGCGAAAGAAAGTGCTTACAGTGCTTTCGACCCGCTATGAGGCTTCCCTGGCCAAAGCCAAGCAGTTTAGGGACGAGGTCAAAGGCAGTGGAGGATCAAAAGATCATCCTGACCAAGTATGAGGCTAAAGTAGATCTTTTTGAGTTCCTTAAGAAGGAATATGCCTATAACCCGCCTGCAGACTATCTTGCCGACCTGCAAGAAGACATGGCCAAGTAGAAGGATCTTATTGAGAAAATGGTAATAGTATACTTGAGTGATACCGACCTCTACGTGCATCGTATTTCCGAGGAAGCGCTGCTCGGTCAATATGGGAGCAACCGAGGATCTTTGTCCCCGGTTGATACCACTGGACTAAAGTCGGAAACCTCCAATATTCAAGAGCTACGAATCCCAGACCTTTTTAACCAACTTTTTAATTTAACAGATTTTTATGGCACTTGTTGTTTTTCTGCTTTGTTTTTTTATGGATTCCGTTTAACCGAGGCCGCTTATGGCTCGGTTTCTTTGAACAATATTTTTAATGAATGGAATTACCTTATTAAAATCTTCAACTTTTTAGATTTTTCCTCTGAAAAAATTTGGAAATTTCTGTAGTCATAAATAGCAACTTCTAAAAAGAAGTTCGACTTGTCTGCGAAAACATGCTCGATGTTACACGTAATGGAATCGATTGGGCCATTTAGACTTTTTAGTCAGTTAAGCATTTTGAGCTAAATAGACAACTCAGTCATTCAGATGATTAGTCTGCCTGTTTATGGGAAACATATTGCAAAGAAGACCTCGAATTTTAGATGGGTCAAACATATTGCAAACAAATGATTAATCATTTGACTTTAGCAAAACTAAATTCAACTAAGTTCAGGGGGAACATATTTCGCGAGTATGACCTCGGCTTTAAGATAGTGAAGTCAAATGGCCACTTTGTTTTAACACTTAGTCTTTTTGAAAAAGTTCATAGACTTTTAATTTTTTATATAAGTACAGCTGGACCTCGGTGAGGCTGCCTACGTATCCTTGAAGGAAATCAAGCCAATCGTAGTTCAATTACAATACGAGAATGAATCCTCAATTTTTTAATGCTCGGTACGGAGCCGAGGCTTTGTTGAGGAAGATAGTAATAGAATCGCTTGAGGTTGATGGCATTCCATGAATGTAGCACTTTGTCCATATTCATTTGAAGCAGCTCATAAACAACTAGTTTGACGATCTTTGAGACAATGTAGGGACCTTCCCAATTAGCTATAAGCTAAGTGATAGGACGCTCTGCCGTATTCTCGAAAACCCTTCTCAGAACCAAATCACCCTCTACAAACGCCGACCTTTGACCTTGGAATTATAATACTTACCAGCTCGGTGTCGATAATTCTAAATATGAAGCAGTGCCTGATCTTGAACCTCCTCATCCCGGTCAAGGTGATCTTGCATCATCTGATCATTCAATTTACTGTTAAGTGCGAGCACAGACCGACGAAGGCTCAAAATAGATAGCTCGGCTGGGGCCATAGCTTCCATACTGTGAGCCAAAGAAAATGGAGTTTGACCACTTGCAGTTCAAGAAAATGTCTGATGAGAGCAAAGTACACCATCCAATTCATCTGCCCACATACCCATTTTTGCTTCTAACTGCTTCTTAAGACCATTCAGAATGATGCGGTTTGTTTCTTCTGCCTGACCATTGCCTTGGGGATACCTCGAAGTTGATTTATTGAGCCGAGTCTTCCACCAAGCACAAAAGTTTTCAAACTTGTCTGAAGTAAACTGATATCCATTGTCGGTCACAATTTCATAAGGATTCCATGTCGGCAAATTATATTTTTCCAAATAAACTTCTGAACATCGGCCGTTGTTTCTCTTTTGAATGTCTTTGCTTCCACCCACTTGCTAAAATAATATCCATTGTCCATCTCATGAACGAATAGGGCGTTACAGAAATAGATTGATATTCGGTTGGTGAATTGATCATTGGCCCATGTATTTGAATTTTTTTACGCTTAACAACATGATTTTCACAATACGCAACCATTGTGGGCCAATAAAACCCTAGCTTTTGACTTTATGTACCAATGATCGACCTTCTGAATGATTTCCGGCTGTCCCTTCATGGATTTCCATCATTAAACGCCACACATCTTCTTTCCCAACACAAACAAAAAGTGTTCCTGAAGCACTTTTTCGGAACAAATGCCCATCCATCATACAATATCGTGCACTCCGAGCTTTCAAACGCCAAGCTGCCCAACGGCAAGTCGGCAAATCCCCATCTTCCAAATAGTTGATGATCTCATCTTTCCAATCTGTTTCTGATGTATCCTTGGTGGATGACTCAGTTTGATCAGGCTCTGTGAAATCTTCGTCTGTTATGGTGTCAACAAACATAAAATCCCCTTTTGGCAACTCAATACTCAGTTGATCAATACTTTCAACTAGTATAATACGTTAAACTGTTGGATCTGAAGTGGAGACTAGAGCAGCTAAAGCATCGACAAATGAGTTATCCTGACCGAGGTATCTTAGTTAGAGAAAATGACTTAAACTCTTTAGCCAAATCTTGAACTATCTTGAGATATGCATCCATTCGTTCACTCCGAGCTTCATACTCTCCATTAAATTGATTGGCAACTAGCTTTGAATCACAATATGTCTAAATCTGTTTTGCACCAATTGCCTTTGCTAATCTTAATCCTGCCACAAGAGCTTCATACTCGGTCTCATTATTGGATGTCGGGAAGACAAGTCGAAATGATTGTTCAAGAAGCTCGTTATCCGGAGTGAGAAGTCGTATTCCAATCCCAAATCTAAACGTTGACGCATGCCCATCAATATACAATACCCACTGATCTTTGTCAGGATTTTCGTTTGTGAGCTCAGTCGGAAGCTCTATAAGAAAATCAACTACAACTTGTGACTTAGCACTTGTGCGACAACGAAACTTAATATCATATTCACTTAATTCAACTGCCTACTTTACGAGTCGCCAAGAAAGATCCAGGCTATGCAAAATTGTTTTCAAAGGCTGATTCATGAAGACAATAATAACATGTGACTAGAAACAGGGGCGTAGCTTTCTTGCGAGGTGAGTAACGCCAAAGCTAGCTTCTCAAGGTCGGCAACTGAATTTCAGCTCCGTTCAGATATTTACTTGTATAAAAGATGGATTTTTGCTCACCTCAATCTTCTCGAATTAATACATTGCTTACGACATGAGCCGAGACGGCGATATACAAATAGAGAATCTCATCCTCCTCGGTTTTTGATAACACTGGAGGAGTTGAAAAATATTGCTTGAGCTACCGAAAAACATCTTTACACTTCTCATCCCACTCAAACCGTTTGTTGTTTCTAAGCAGCTGGTAAAAAGCTAAACATTGGCCAGTGGATATGGAAATAAACCGGTTCATAGCTGTAATTCGGCCCGTGAGACGCTGAACTTCTTAAGAATTCTGAGGACAAGATAATGTTTCAATTGCTGAGATCTACTTAGGGTTTGCTTCAATCTCTCTCTTTGTTACTAGGTATCCAAGAAATTCTCTGGAAATTACCCCAAAAGTACATTTTGTCGAATTCAGCTTCATATTATACTTGTCAAGGATATGGAAACTTGCACGGAGATGCATGACATGGTCATGTGCCTTAAATAATTTGACCACCATATCATCAATATAAACCTTCATTGTTTCTCCCAACTGGTTGGCAAAAATTTTGTTAACGAGGCGCTAGTAAGTCGCCCCGGCATTTTTTAGCCCAAATGGCATGACCTGATAACGATATGTTCCTCGGTCGGTTATGAATGTTGTTTTCTCTTGATCATCCGAATGCATCATAATCTGATTATAGCCCAAGAAAGCATCCATAAAAGACATGAGTCATTCCCAACAATCGCTTCAACAAGTAGATTAATATTTGGCAAAGGGAAACTGTCCTTGGGGCATACTTTGTTAAGGCCAGTGAAGTCAACGCAAACTCTCCACTTTTCATTCTTTTTCTGTACCACAACCGAATTTGCCAACCAATCTGGGTACTTCACCTCGAGCATGGCTTTTGCCTTTGTAAGACGCTCAACCTCGTCATTCACGGCTTGGGCCCTCTCTGGACCGAGATTTCTTATCTTCTGCTTGATGTGTTTGAAAGTCGGATCCATGTTCAACTCATGACAAGTGATCTTTGAATCAATCCCCAACATGTTTGAAACTGACCAAGCGAAGGTGGTTGACTTGCTTTTTAGAAAATTTATAATTTCCCCCTTAAGGTGATCTAGAAGCTCGGCCCCGATGCCATCACATCTTGTTGGATTTGTAGGATCGATGTTTATCATAATGACCATCTCCTTAGTTGTCATATCTGTGTTTCTAGCGTTTCTTATGTCGTTGGCCGAGTCATTAAGCAAACTTGAGCAGCTTTCCTGAGTCTGTGCTCGACAATAAAACACGTTCTGGATTCCTTCTGATCTCCTATGACTTTGTATACCTCATACTTTGTTGGGAATTTCAGGCATTGATGGTATGTTGATGGAATTGCCCTCATAGAATGAAGCCATGAAGTACCGAGGATAACATTATAGATTGCCGGTTTGTCTACGACGAGGAACTTTGTTATCTTTGTTACCCTACCGACGTAAACTGGAAGCTTGATTGACACAATCTTATACTCTGACTCCCCATTAAACCTTATTAATGGCTCCAAACTTTGTTTGTGCTCATAATAGGTTAATTCCATCTTTCTCAGGGTCTCCTTGAAAATAATATTCATTGTTTTCTCGGTATCCACGAGGATTCCTGTCATCTCATAGTCTGCAACCATCAATTCAGTAACCAACAAGGTGGCAACAAGTCATTATGTAGCATATCCACCTTGTACGCATCCGCTTCCGAGAACGTTATTGGCATATCTTCAATTTTCAGACTGTCCTCGACATATTTCTTCCACTTATTTGAACTGACAGCTCGGCTTTCTCTTTCTTTTATAGACCGAACCGAATCTCTACAATTCTTTAAACCTCCCATTATCATGTTGATTCTTCTACTCGGTGCAGAGGGTATCTCATTGTCATCATATTCTCGGTCTCTTTTCTGTTCCATTGCCACTACTGCTCGGTTTTGCTGTAACCTTGGATTCTGCTGCTGACGGTTTTGGTTATCATTTTTCACAACAACCTCATTATCTCGCCGTTTTACCTCGGCATTACTTTCCCTCGTGAAAAACATCTCGTAGACCAGTGTGTTCTGATAGTTGTACGATGTACGAATAAATGTTATTTTAAATTTCTAACTCCATGCAGAAATCGTGTTGAATCTGAACCAGTTTCAAAAAGTTGACTCCGTAATGATGAAAATGAAAGCCATATAGAACATTTGAGGGACTAATCTTTAACTATAAATAGAGAATTTTTAAACAAACAGGTATGAAAAATTTCATAGAGAGAATCTAAGAGAGAAGTAGCTAAGAGCATCTCCAATGGTTGACTTCAAATTTTTCTTCAACAATGAACTTTCTTCAAAATGAAGAAAAAAATGAAGCAACATCTTCTCCAGTGGTTTGCTTCATTTTTTCAATTT
>OVAN01016498.1:0-10571 GCA_900406275.1 Anastatica hierochuntica
CTCACCCCTCTCTTTTTCTTCCTTTTTCGTTTGGTGTTTCTGCAGGTAAAATTAGAAGCGTTAAATTACAGACCGGTTGGTGAAGTTTGCTCCGATTTTGGCGATACCATTTGGAGCAACCTGATACCCTCGGGTCGGGGTCGTTACAATAACAACAGTAAACTAAGACATAATCTTTTGACCCATATTTGTTTTAGAAAACATGCATAGTGATAGCTTCAAACCGAAGAGACTACGATAAATGCTTAAGTTTTTCTCCTAAAAATTTGCTTTTTAGCATAGAAACATCAGAGAAGTAAAAGGACAAAAAAATTGGTAGATAGCAAACACTAAAAATGGAGAGGATGGATGATGGATTCTCTATCTTTAGCTTTAACTTTACCTTCAATTCTTTTCGGATCATCCCTCTTCCCATAATCTTTATCGACTACATTGTTACACGATCGATTCTCTACTTTGATCATAGTTTGCGGTATGCATTGATGGAATACTATTAAGGGAAATTAAACATATATACAATCACCCCACCATTAATTAACAAAACTACTATCGACAAAAAAAACTAATGGTAAAAGACCATATACCTCTTCATGTGTGTGGTTGTGTCCCTTTTTGTTTAAATTTTTTTAAAAATAAATTTTCTCACTCCTCACACTAAACTCTCTCTAGTTTCTCTTGTTATTTTATGTTTCTAAAAAATAGTAAATTCAAATTTTGATTGAGTAAAATATATATTAATTTTTTTCCACATTTGTGAAATTTTGAATTTTTAAAGACGGATATATTTTCTCAATAAAATTGAATAACACATTTTAGTTTAAATGTGTTCCAAATAGACGTGCTATTTTATATAATATGACTATTTTCTAACGTACGTTTCATATTTTTAATTCATCCTACAAATATACATACACATTTTTCACATTTTTTTAAATTTATTAACACTTTCCATAGAATTTACTAATTATTTTCTAATTATAAACAATTGTTGAAATGAGATACGAATTTTCTGTCTTCATTTTCTCCTTTTTAAGTATCGCCCCAATAATATTTTTTTTTTTGGTGGAATGTAAAACTTTATTTCCATCAAAACTTTACAAAAGAATGTTTAAAGAACTAAAGCATTTAAAAAAGAATCAAAATGAATGAATGAACATGAAGCCAAAAAACACCTAGAAGAGCTAAGCTCTAGTCTCTAACCAACGAAGTAAGAGACCATCATTCGGAGCACCATTACCGAGCGAAAGAAGCCGATTACGGATGATTTTATCCACCGTGCGCGCCAGTGTCCGCGGGTCCAGAGGCGAGTGGCCATGCCGACGCCGATTTCTCTCCGACCAAATGCTATATAAAGAAGCGTGAAAGGCAAGCAAAAACAAGACCTTGTCTCGACGCGGAATCCGAGCTGAGGACAATAGTTGCAGTAGCCGAGACCAAGAACTAGAGTATTGCCGAGCAAGCAATTTTCCCACCAAGCTATGCCACACAATCCTAGCAAAAGGACATTCAAAAAATAGATGGTCCCGAGTTTCAATAGGGCATTGACACAAGACACAACCAATTGCTAAGCCATGTCCCCACATGGACATTCGAACACCCGTACTTAATCTATCATGAATAGCCAACCATACAATAAAGGCATGCTTCGGAATAGCTTGAGGAAACCAAACTCCACAATACCACTGCACGCGCGGGGATGCTGCGCGAATCAGCTCCCAAGTCGAGGATGTTGAAAAGCTGGGCCTGAATTGCAGCTGCCGCTTCTTCCATAAAACAACATCACGACCACTATCCAAGGAAGGAGGCTGTGCACGTAGTATGGAAGCAGAGATCAACTCTAAGTGGCTGGCCCGGAAGCGACGCGGTCGCCAGGCGCGGTCTGCAGCCTCACTGACTGTTGCCGTTGCTGAAATACCAAACTCCCGCGGCCCATTCATTCCCCCAATGTCAATTAGGCGGCCAACTGGCAGCCAAGAGTCATACCAAAAGGACGTTGAAGGGCCATCTCCAATCTCAACACGCGTGAACTGCGAAGCCAATGTGCGCAGTTTCAATAGTTTCCGCCACATCCATGAGCCCTTAGTAGCTGGAGCAAGCCACAACGAGCCCTCCCGAAGTAAATAACGCTTCACCCAGTCAACCCATAGAGATTTCGCAGAAGAAAGCAGTCGCCAAATCAACTTCAGTCCGAAGACAACATTCACCTCCTTGAGCGACCGAAATCCAAGACCGCCCTCCTGCCTAGGCCTACAAATATCAGCCCATGAAATCTTAGCACACGTCCTCTTCAACGCAGCCCCGGACCAAAGGAAAGCAGCACACAAAGCATCTATCTCCCGTAAACACCGACTTGGCAAACGGAAAGCAGAACTCCAAAACTGCGTAATACTAGAAATTACCGACAATAGTAGCTGCAGACGCCCCGCAAAAGAGAGATACCGCGCCGACCAGGACTGAAACTTCCCGCGTATTCGCTCTAATAGTGGTTCGTAATCATCCGCAGACAAGCGCTTCGTAGTCAGCGGCAACCCCAGGTACCGAACCGGTAACTGCTCCATTTTAAAACCAAATCGCAAAACCATAGCTTGGCGATAGCTATCAGACACACCGGCCAGAAATAAGGATGATTTCTCCAAGCTTATACGAAGACCCGAGATGGCAAAAAACTGATCAAAAGTACTAATCACTTCCGCCGAAGAGCGAGCGGAGCCATCAGTAAACACCATAATATCATCCGCAAAACACAGGTGGGTTAAACCTACCGCTTTACACTTAGGGTGATAGCCCGATAAGCCAGCAGCAGCTCTCCTATCCAATAGCGCTGACAATACATTCATCGAAATAACAAAGAGATAGGGAGATAAGGCACAACCTTGACGTAGACCCCGTCTACTCTGGAAAAAACCCACCAATTCACCATTGACCTGGACGGAAAACGAAGCAGTGGAGATACAAGTATAAACCCACTTGACAAATAGCGCCGAAACACCCATGGCAGTGAGGACATTCACTAAGAAATCCCATTGGACGGAGTCAAACGCCTTTGCGATATCAATTTTTAGAACACCCCGTTGCGATATATTATCCTTATGATAGTCCTTCACCAATTCGGTGGCCAGAAGCACATTTTCCAGAAGTAAACGATCTTGAACAAAAGCAGACTGATTCGGCCGAATAAAATCGGGAAGCACACACTTTAACCGATTCGCTAAAAGTTTCGAGATAACCTTGTATAGAGTATTGCAGCAAGATATAGGCCTATACTCCTTCATATAAACAGCTTCCGGGCGCTTCGGAACCAAAGCCAAGATAGTAGTATTCACCCCTTTCGGAAGAAACCCATTAAGGAAAAAAGACTGCACTGCCTTGACAACATCAGAACTCACAACAGACCATGCATCGCGGAAGAACTCCATAGTGAATCCATCCGGCCCTGGTGCTTTGTTAGACGGCATAGAAAACAACATTGACTGTATCTCGGCAGCAATAACCGGCGCAACCAAACAACCAACATCATCAGCAGAACACCGAAACTGTAACAACCCACTCAACTCTTCAACCGAAATTCCTTCATAACCAGCAGGTTCAGCCTGCAAAAAAGTTCGAAACCAGCCCTCAGCCTCTGCCTTAATACCCACCGGATCCGTAATCAGCACACCATCCTGAGACTTCACCATTTTGATAGTATTCGCCGAGCGGCGCGATTCCGCAACGCGATGAAAATACTTTGTGTTATGGTCACCCACCTGCAGCCAATGTATCTTCGACTTCTGCTTATAGAAAGCCTCGTCCAGCTGAGCGGCAAACTGCCAGCGCGCCGAAGCTGTCTTTTCTGCCTGAAAACTAGCGGCAGAAGGAGAAGACAAAGCCAGCAACTGCTTTGCACACAAATCTTCATAAGCCTCCTGAACCCGCGTTGGGAGATGCCCAACTTTCTCCCTATTCAACTTACGCAACGAAAACTTGAGTTGTTTTAGCTTCTTGGACAGCCTGTACAGCGCCGTTCTAGAGCAAAAAATAGAATCTGAAGCACCCCAAGCAGCAGCTACAGTCGGCAAGAAACTGTCCAACTGCCCCAATAAGTTCAGATACTTGAAAGGCCGACGAGCCTCAACCACCTCCTCCCCTAACTTGACCAAACAACGGGCATGATCCGAGATACCACCTGCATCAAACAGAGCATAGGAGGCAGGAAAGATAGACAGCCAATTATCATTGATCAGAGCTCGATCCAACTTCTTACTAATAGACATGTCCTCTTGATGATTCCACCAAGTAAACTTGGTACCTCGGTATGCAAGATCAGCTAATAAGCAGGCAGAAACTACATCCTGAAAATCACGCATACCCGCCGAAGTGACCCGCAGACCAGAATGCTCATCCATACGGAGAGTCTCATTGAAATCACCCATGATTATCCAGGGTCTATGTCGAAAGATAGGTGATGAACTATGACTCCGCAAGTCATCCCACAGTTCTTGCCGTTCATCCGCAAAATTATAAGCATATACAAAAGAACAGATAAAATCAAACCCCCTCACAGGATCTACAACTGCACAAGTAACCATTTGAGCCGAAGTAAACATAGGCGTGACCACAATGTTATCCTTCCACATCACCCAAATACGCCCTAGCCGGTGAGAGCTATAATTGGAAATGAAAGACCAATCTGCAAACTGCGCAGCCATGATCCGAGAGGCATTGTTCTCCTGCACCCGCGTCTCCAACAAACAACCCAAACTAACAATAGAAGAGGCCAACCATTGGCGCAGAACTCTATGTTTATTTGATTGGTTGAACCCCCGCACATTCCAAGAAAACAACTGCATATTTAGTTCTTCTTACGAGTACCTTTCTTATGAGTTGAACCAATATTCACACCCACAGTAGAAAACTTAGCAAGATGTCTGTTAACTCCCTTTGTTGTGCGCGGCAAAATCGGACGCAGAACCTGCTCAGTCCTCTCACCCGCAAGGGCCGCAAACTGCAGATCCACCGAACCTCCCCGTTCCAATGTAACATTACCCTGTGGACCTTCCACACTCGGAGATACTATCCCCTGCTCGCCTGCAACCTGCCCAGAGTCACCCTCTGCAACCGGAGGCGGATCAACATACTCATTCTCAGTCTCAGAGACATCACCTACCTCACCTTCTTCCAAGTCTTCCAAAATAGCAAACCGGGAGGGAGACACCATCAGACCTGTTTCCCGCGCCCGAGGACTATGACTGCTGGACTTACCCGGCGAGACATCAGTCCAAGCCCTCTCCACCTGCATCTCCTCCACAACATCACCATCCTGCAACTAAGCCACCACAGCTGAACTCCCTGCAACTGGCCTTTCTACCACTGGATCCCTCTCTGGCATAATCAACGCAGCACTTCCAGATGACTCACCTGCGTGAGCTGGACCACCTAGAGCACCCTGCGGCTTATCCTGCACCGCCAACACAATCTTACTAAGAGCAGCGTCAACACCAACATCCTCCCGCCGCAACAAAGTAACAGGAGCAGTCACCATATCTCCACCTGAACTACAATTTGCCACGAGGTGACCCCACTTTGAACACTTAGAGCATCTCGGAGGGAGCCACGGGTATGATGCTTGAACCTTAGCTGATAAACCATCCTTAGAAGCAAGCTGAAACTGAGAAGGGAGATCCTTTGTCAAGTCTACTACAACTAACACCTGCGCAACCTCCAAGTTCGTACAGGCTAGAGTAGAAGGATGGAGCTTCCGAGGGTCACCCACGAAGCTGGCCACAAACTCTAAACCTTTCTCCGGATATAGCCGCGACGGAACATTCTTGAGGTCGACCCACAACGGAATCGATGTCAAGACAGGTGGCGCATCAACCAGCTTAGGTGACCATTCCGAGAGTACCATCGGCACTCCCGCGATATTCCAGAAACCACGGCGAAGGAGACGAGCTCTTTCCACCAGGTCAGGGATACGAAACCGCACTGTTGTGGCATCTACAACATGTACATCAATTCGAGAGCTCTTCTCTCCCAATCTCCAGATCTTGTTGACAATCATGTGAATTTTTGCTATGTGTGGAGCCGAATCAAGAAATCTCCCAACAAGAAAGCTTCTCCATAACTGATTCTCGTCGGCCAAAACATCCTCTGGCATCTCAACAACAGAAGATTCTCCCGATCCCGTGACAGAAATCTCCCTCTTCCTCAACCCACCATCAGCTGATTTCGCAATCTCCACCCACGAATGAGCCAACCGAGAAACTCCCACCTCTTTTCCTGGATCCAGCGACCGGGAAACCGGCGCCGTCATAGTCTCCGACGACAGAGACGGCGTGAGAAACAATCGAGAAAATGGGTTGCCCTAATCGCCAAAACGCTGTCGTCTCTCCCCCGATGTTATTTTACTAATACCCCCCAATAATATTTTGTTATTCGCTTTCAACAACATGGAAAAAGATAGTAAAGAGGTAGGATTGACAACTGCCCACTATAAGATTATAATAAATAACTTTTTTGCTTAAGATTACAAAAGAGTTCGATATCTAAAGAGGTGTAATTATCTTCCTTGCGCCCATAAGCTAAGGATTAAACTCTTCCTATTACATTTTTCATAAATTATGCTCCTTATCATTTCTTTTTCTAGATTCAATACTGTTTAACGATGTGTAATCATGTAATGTATCCTATATAATTACCCATTCCCACAAAAGATCGTGTTACAAGTTGTATAATGTGTAATTATATGATGCAACTCTAAATCGTAATACTATCAAACATATTATGTAGATTTACTATTTTTACTATTTTGAGTAGTATGTCTATTTTATATTTTATGTTAAACAATATTTGTAACTTTTTATGTATGTCTATTTTATGTTTTGTGTTAAACAATATTAGTGGTATATTTTGTGTCTCTACAAAAAGCTTAATTTAAATTTCGATTGAATTAGTTTTATTTTCTACACGCGTCAAAACTTTAATTTTTAAAACTGAGATGTTTTGCTTAATAAAAATGAAAAACACATATTTGCTTAAATGTCTGCAAAATGGACTTGCTATTTAAGATAATACAACTATTAGCTAATAGTGCCTCTCGTTTTTGTATCAACCTCGTTTCACATATAGTTAATCAACCTCGTTGCACATATTAATTTCTCATACATAAATAGTATGTCTACATGAAACGTAATAGTCATAGTAGACGTACTATTTACATAGAACATCTATGAAAATATCATTCACATGTTAAACATTTATAACATGATTTAGAAAAAAATTAGTTTACTTAAATTTAACTTTCCTAATTTACTTTGTGTTAGATGTTAATTTACTTCCATGCAACAAAATAGTAAATTTATATGAAATTATTTGTTTATTTACTTGTTGATCGTGATGACTTTCTATTTATATCAATTCATATCATATGTCTATAAAACTAGACGTTCTATTGAGTTGAGATAATAGTATTACTACTTCGCTTAGTAACATTTTGCCAAAATATAGTCATCTAATACTATTATGAAAATATACCTCCGTATTAAAAAAATTAAAATATGACTATTTCAGAAAAAGAATGATTTTTTATATATCTAAAATTTTATTTTATCATTTTCCAAATGTTATAAATAGTTGATTGAATTATGATGGGAAATGAGAGAGATATAGAAAAAAATAAAAAAAATAAAAAATAGAAACATGATCCCACGCGAGACTAGCGAGAGAGTGGTCCAAAAACTTGGCAAAAATAAAAAAAAAACTAATAAATGGAATGAGAATGTTATATAGTTAATTACACACCTCCTTATGAATATTGGACAAAGTTACATCACTATTAAATGAATACAAAATTTTGAACACATAAAATAAGAACTAAAATCTAGTAGCAATGCTAAAGGAACACGAACCATTATCCTATAATAATTTGTTATTACTTGTAAATAAATAACGTTTAATTTGATCTTTGTGTATGTTATTATAGTTTTATAATCTTATAGAGACGACCAATTTATTTTGTTTCTATCTATTACGTCCTACTATTGTTTTTTCTAAAAAGTCATGGTGTGTTTACACTTAAAAGAAGAAAGAAAACAAATACCAGTAGAATGCAGAAATGTATAACTTTACGTGTGCATATCAATTCTCAGGGATATTGTTGGCACTTCAATGGTACTAACATAGTATATGAATGGTTTTCATTGGCTATTAGGGGTATATGCTATGCATGCACTTATTAATAATCTTTTGGTTGCCGTGGAAATATGTATATTTCAAGTATTACTTAAGGTTTTCTGAAGCCAACTTGGCTAGACATTAAACTGTTTGGTGCAGGCAAAATATAAATATTTGTAAATTTTTCATCAAACTTCATGTCTTATCTCCTCTAGCTTACAGCAATGTGCATCAGCTTGGAGTAGTGACTTGCTCTATCTCTGTGTCGAGACAAATGCTCTGTTATTTCGGGTAAGAACTGTTTGTATATCCCTTTTGCTGCCTCGTAGATTCCTCTGTGAACTAATACGTTTGTGTCCTATAGTAATTCAAAACAATAACCTAAGGTGCGGTTTCTTAAAAAATGCCAAATCAAACCTTAGTGTAACTTAAGGCGATTCGATAGACCATAACCGAATAAAACCAGCTTTAGTGAAATGTAAATCATAATCTTTACCTCAATCTTAGTTGTTTCGAAGAAGACGTTTTCTTTCCAAGAAGCTAAAGAATCAGAGCCCTCTGAAATTTTGTCATTAAGAATCAAAATCTAAGAAAGCTGAGTATTTACTTTATAGGTAAGAATGTGAAAACATCTTACTTGAATGACAAAGCACCTAGTGTTTGTGTTTAGATTGTCATACATAAAACACTCACAAGGAGAAGAGTGTAGGGATTGCGGCTTCTAGCTTCTCCTCCTCACTCGCAGCTACCACCGCAGTCATAGTCGACGCTGTGTCTTGAGCTGCAGCATGTGATTTATAAACAGGGTTTGATACCAACACGATGTATATCGTTCAATGTTAAAATCGACTCTTGATCAAACTTTCTATGCATTATGTGGAAAACAAATTGTACGCATACCAAAGGAATTTTGTCAAACTGAATATCATTCTCATGATTTATGATCCAATTCACAGCTGTTTGAAGGTTAGAGTTTCCTGTAGATGAAGAAGAGAAGAAAAATATGGATGATCCATGTCATGAATCTTAGATTGTATAGAAGTGATTAAAACATACCAGAGTGATGCAGAGCTCAGGCTGCTCGGGCCATCGAGAATCCAAGATTTTTAAGCAACCCATGATTAACCTTAATTGGTGCATTTTCTGATCATCATCAAGAACAACTTATATAAGAGAGAAGACCCCTATAAAAAGAAAGAAGTATGATTTGATTTTAAATAGGACCAATCTAAGTTGGAGATCATCCAAGAACTGACTACAGTTTCGACAGAAGAATCGACAATACAACTCGAAAATCGGTGTGTGTGTGTGAGAGAGAGAGAGAGATTTAACTTGGAAGATTAGCAGTAAAGATGTTGTTCTCTGCTTCGCTCCCCCAAAGCAGGATTCCATAGAACCAATTGAGCAGAAGCATGGCCTCAGAGATCATATCACAAAGGGATTCAGAGGATAGCTAATCGATGACCTAAAGATTTGGGGGATTTAGCAATAATTTACGGGAAGGAATAAGAAACGTTTCCTTTTTTCACCAAATGTTTCCTTTTCTATTGCTGAGAATGTGATGTTATTTACTTCATGATATTAAATGCTAATGCTAGCCGAAAAAATGCTATTGCTAAAGTTATTCCAATGATAGGGCACATAGCTTGGTTAGAGGTAGTAGAATTTTTTTGAATTGGATACTTAATACCTTTTTTGGATTCTATTAACCCCTTTTAATTAGTTAAATATGTCTTGATTGCTCACAGTTAACACCATTTATTTCCCTTGTATTTTTGCAAAATTAGTAGATATTGCATGTTTCTTTCTTTACGTATATTCTCTTTTCCAATGATCTTTCTATCCCAAAATAAAACAACTTTTGTATTATTTTCTATCAAATTTTGATATTGATTTTGATTTGCCTCAACTTTTTGACCTTTTTATCCATTGCAACGTTAATGTTATTTGATATGCCTATAGTCTCAAAATATAGGTCATCTCTCTCTCTCTCTCTCTCTCTCTCGACCTCTCTCTCTCGACCTTACAGTCTATGTAACTTCGTTAAGGTGGAGAGTATCTCTCCGTATTTGAGTGTTTCTTTAAATTGATTAGACCATAAACTTAGTAACAAGATAGTTTGGACTTACCCTAACACATTCGCACCTAGATTGTTCAAATATGAAAATAGCTTGAAAAATTATCCACATTCTCATCTATACTTTTGGAGCCAATCATCCTAAAAGTATTGAACTTAAGTTACAAGTAGTTGGTTCAGTTTCACAATGCTTAATCTTCCTCAGTTCTCACGTTTATGATGATCAACTCCTTTACCTTCTTTAGTTTTTTGAGTTTTATCGGATTAATTCTCGAAACAGATTATGTGGTACCTGTTGGGGTCAAAAACTGTCTCGACGAAATCGATGGCTGAAAAGGGTCTC
>OVAN01016499.1:0-10571 GCA_900406275.1 Anastatica hierochuntica
GATGCGATCTTGGACGTTGATTTCGAGATGACTGTTTTTGACACCAACAACTAATACATGAATGGATACTTAATTCAAACAGAACCGAACCTGAACCAGAACGAAACAAAACTGAATTCGAACCAAACCGGATCAGATCAAAACCGAACCGAAATATTTTATATATCGAATTATTTCAATTTTTAAAATCCGAAAAAACAAAAAAAACCGAACAAGAACCGAACTAGAAACGGAACGCCTTGGTCTGCCCAAAACATTGTAAGCATTTGAAATTTTCTTTTATCCCCGATAAAAAATTTATTTGCCCTTTATCCAAAAAATAGAAGTTTTATATGCCCGATTTGGCATGCTGGTCATCATCATCAACTGCTGTCATAAAAGTTAATGTCAACCCTAAAAACTACGGTCGAATCAGAACCGTTGGATCTAAAACAGAGCTTCAGGACGTAATTGGGCCCCACGTTCCCACCACTTCTCATCTCAGACCTAAAGACACCTTAAACCCTCCGAATCTTCACAACTCTTTCTCTCTCTCTCTCCGCCTCCATTATCTTCTTCGGTAACCAAATCTAATCCTCTCTCTCTCTCTCTCTCCCTTTCCTCCATTACCAGAGCTTCACGAAGCTTTCTTCCCTACTCGAGAGGAAGAGAGAGAGATTTTGAATTTCTGAGTCTAGATCGGATCGGACTTTCTATAATTCAAAGATGCAGTCAACAAACAACGGTTCAGATTCAGCGTCGGCAACACCGGCGGGAACAACACCACCGTTGCAGCAATCGACTCCACCGCCTCAACATCAACAACAGTGGCAGCAGCAGCAGCAACAACAATGGATGGCGGCTATGCAGTACCCTGCGGCGGCTATGGCGATGATGCAGCAGCAACAAATGATGATGATGTATCCTCATCAATACGCTCCGTACAATCAAGCTCATTATCAACATCCTCAGTTTCAATACGCTGCTGCTTATCAGCAACAACATCAGCATCAGCAGCAGCAGCATCGTGGTGGATCTGGTGGAGATGATGTGAAGACACTTTGGGTTGGTGATCTTCTTCATTGGATGGATGAGACTTATCTCCATACCTGTTTCTCTCACACCAATGAGGTATGCTATTGTCTCTTCTTCTTCTTCCTAGTGATTCAGATCGTGATATGTTGTTTAATTTGATGCATAGATTTAGCAAGTTTCTCACTTTTTGTATGCCCTGATCTGGGTTTTAGATCTAAGTGGCCATTGTTATTGCGTAGAACCTAAATGGGTAATGGAGAACTACGTTGACCTGGAAAAAAGAGAAGTTTTAAAGTTCATTACATAGAGACCTTTCTGTTTACTTATTTGTGATGTGAGGCCTTTCTAGTTATGGGTTTCTTAATTTTTGTGATGTGTAGGTTTCTTCTGTGAAAGTTATACGCAACAAGCAAACTTGTCAGTCAGAAGGGTATGGGTTTGTTGAGTTTCATTCACGTTCAGCCGCTGAGGAAGTTCTTCAGAGCTATAGCGGTGTAACAATGCCCAACGCATCTCAGCCCTTCCGTTTAAACTGGGCATCTTTCAGTACTGGTGAAAAAAGGGCATCAGAAAATGGTCCAGATCTGTCGATATTTGTGGGAGATTTGGCTCCGGATGTGAGCGATACTGTATTGCTCGAGACTTTTGCTAGATATCCGTCTGTCAAAGGTGCAAAAGTTGTGATCGATTCCAACACTGGGCGTTCCAAAGGTTACGGGTTTGTCAGGTTTGGTGATGAGAATGAGCGAGCAAGGGCTATCACGGAAATGCATGGTGCATTCTGTTTAAGCAGACAAATGCGGGTAAATATTGCAACTCCCAAAAGGGCCGCTGCGTACGGCCAACAAAATGGTTCACAAGGTAAGTTACCATATAATTTTTGTTATTTAGCATTCTGCCGTTGGGTACCAAACTTCCTTCTTTTGTTTCTTCCTCATGCTTAAGTAGCATATGTTTTTTTCTTGTATTCTGTCTCTTTTATAAGTTTTAGTTATTTATATTAATTATTAAGCATTCACGGGAATAGTAAGTCAGTTTTTCTGAATATGAATTTTTAAGATTTAGTAACTTGTCTTGATGCTTTCAACATATCATTCGAAGTGAATTGTTATGTTTTCCTTGGATTAGCTCTGACACTGGCTGGTGGACATGGAGGAAATGGCTCTATGACAATGTCTGATGGGGATTCAAATAATTCAACAGTGAGTTCTCCTAGCTATTCCTCTGTTTGTGATAAAATACTCATTGTGTTTTTATTACATTGCAGATATTTGTCGGCGGCCTTGACGCTGATGTTACCGAAGAAGACCTCATGCAACCCTTTTCTCAATTTGGAGAGGTTGTTTCGGTGAAGATACCAGTTGGAAAAGGATGCGGGTTTGTCCAATTTGGTAACAGGTACAAGTGTGTTCTATGCTATGAAGCTTACTCATACAGTAGCGCGGGACTTGTTCAATCATGATGAGCAGTCCTATTGGTTTTTACAGGCAGAGTGCTGAAGAAGCCATCGAGAACTTGAACGGGACAGTCATTGGAAAAAACACGGTCCGGCTTTCTTGGGGACGAAGCCCAAACAAACAGGTACATGAAAACTTAAGTTGGATTAGTATCTCGTATATTGATGGATCCTTACATGCATTTCTATTAGTGTGTTCCAGGTCCAAATTTAGTTATAGAGTTCTTTTGGGTCTTTGTTTTTCTGTCCCCATGGGATGGCTAAAGATATCTATAAGATATCTTTAGAGATTATCTTAGTTTCATGTCTGTCTTAAGTCTCAATTAGTTGTTGTAATCAACAGACTAGTTAACTTCATCTCTGCAAGAACATCCTATTCTCTTACTACTGCTCAACACACACATCATTGAGTAATAACTTATCAAGTCTGCATAATGGATGATTATAAACTCGGTAGCTTTTTACTCGATATTCTCTTGAATGTTTATTCCATTCTACTCATATTGTTCGACTTTTACATCTTAAAATGGCAGTGGAGAGGTGACTCGGGCCACCAGTGGAACGGAGGATACTCGAGAGGACAAGGTTATAACAATGGATATGCTAATGAGGACTCAAACATGTATGCTACTGCAGCAGCAGCTCTCCCGGGAGCTTCATAAAAGTGTTGGCAATGTCTCTATCATGAAAAAACGCCGTGAGTCATGAACTTGCGGAAATTGGGTTATAAACACAAGCCATCGGGTGATCTAAGCAATCCCCAATGATAGTTGTTGGTTCAAGATTCTGCGTCGCAACAACAAAACTAAAAACCCTCTCTAGTCCAAAGAGGGTTTTGTATCCTGTATTTGAATTTTGCTTATTTTGCTGTCTCAGTCCGTTTCAAAATTTTGATGTTGTCTTGAACTTTAAATTTATTTTCAAACTTTCTTAAGTTTATTTGTCTTGTTAACTTTGACTTGCACATACTTGGATTTAGTCAACAATAAGTAAATTTCCAAATCTTTTATTTGGAAAAACAGTGAGAAAGAAGTACAAGATCAATCCTCTGAGAAGGACCCACTGAGTTCTGGATAAAAGTTGTGAATAAGCAAACAAAATAACCGCGACAATGTGATCGATCAACATTGTCCTCTGCTTAGCTTCTTCTCTCTTACAGAGCACAATGAGTTCATCAAAAAGGTCTATTGTAAAGGCCAAGCAATGATTTTTCTCTATCTTCAACTCGTTTCCGAGCAGCTTCTCTCGCCTTCAATGCGGCTTTCTCCTCTGGGGATACTTTCTTCGGTTTTTCATCTTGTCTCTTCCTCTTGTTGTTCCCAATCTCAACAGATGAAGCAGCTCCTTTCACAGTTCTACTAGGGTTTAAAGAAGCCGAGACAACCCGCCCAGGTGGTTTCACCATACTCGGACCAGCTTCTGAGGAAAGTATAGGCTTTTTAACGAGAGGTACTTTAGATGCTGACGAAGATTTAACTGCAGCATAGGCCTGTTCTTGTGTCACCCATTGTCCTGTTTCAGTAGACGTGTAAGCCTAAATGAGAAATTATATAAACAATTATGTTTGAAAGGAAATGAAAGAAACCTGATTATTATCAGGTACCTATTAAGTCACTGTAATAGAATCCAGACTTTGAATCATAGTGCAGACCGTTGGTCTGGTTGTAATAATATCCCGAAGCACTGTCAAGCATCCAATCTGCCGTAACAGTATGATTAATACACGAAACGATACAAACGAAGCATACATGCGATTGAAAAAGGTGAATAAAAAATGCCAATCAAAATAGTGAAAGAACCTGAAAGTGACTCAAAAGAGGCAACCGTTTGGCTTTCTGGTGATGATTCTCTATAGAGTTTTAGGCATTAAAAATTAGAAGTCAAAATGTCTTTTGCAAACCGTGCAAGACGAAAAGTGGAAGAATTATTTAGGTCAATGAATGCACTTCACTAATCCAATTCCGTTGATTCAGCAGCAAACGTTTAAGTTTACGCTACCAAATCAGCATCTTAATTTCTATAACAACAGATCCAAAGCTAAGCAACAACACCTGGATTTAAACAGCTACATCAAACAACAAACACGCTAATGGAGAGAGAACAATTACAAGAGCAACATTAAGAACCATAGAGAGAGATACTAACCGTTTGTACCATCCTCTGGTGCGCCGTTTGCTTTCGCCACTAGCTGAGCAGTTGCAATGTCTTTCTGATAGCTACGAGTTGCTTTCTGATAAAAACAAACACACACACAGTGGAATCAGAATTCAATAAGTATAAATAGCTTAAGAAAAAAAGAGTCAAGTTCATAGTCATCTCTATAGAATAACTCACATCTTCGATCTGTTGAAGCAACTTCTCGTTTTGCTTGACTTGTTTATCTTTGGCAGCACTCTTCTCACGCATATCAGTGAGCTTTTTGTCGACACATTCACGGTGACGCTTACCAAGCTCATGGTTTCTAATACTCGATGGATTGTTCTGAATCCAAATCTTACAGAACTCACACCATTTGTTCCCTTGGCTTACCCAATACTAACAAATAAACGAAAAGGAGATCAATTTCAATTTACAACAACCAGATAAGAACAAGGGTTTGTTAAATTAAGCAAAAGATGCAAAAAGCTTTGACTAGTTTGATTTACCTCAGTCATGGCTATCGATCGGAGGGAGATGAAAGAACGAAATCAAGATCCAACCCAGAAAAAAGGGAGTTACTGGAACTAAAAATACAACTTTTTCTGGACAGTACGGACCAAAATAATGGAGGGCGAGAGAGAGAGAGAGACTAGAAACCCTAATTCGTTAAACTGGAATCTAGGAAAACTAGAGAGAAGAAGAAGAAAGAAGAAAGACGAGGAAGGGTTAGGGTATGTTTTCTTCTAATTTATCTTCATCACTTGAACCGGACATTTTTATTTGGCTAAACCGCCCTAAGAACCCAAGATTCTCTCTCCACCCGTCCACCGACCCAAGATTCGGATAGGTGTTATTGGATCCATTCAAATACTTTTTTACAAAATGTGGAATTGATTAAGGGAATAGCTGTCGGATCGTCATGGACATGATCAGTCTAAACTATTATGAACTGTCCGTAGACAAAACTAAAAAGCCACATGATCCAATTAGATTGAAAATCAATTTTGTCCGTGGACAAATTGGTCAAGATCAAATGGACATTGAGTTTTCCATGATATTAAAAATTTAGAGTTATTTTAATTTGAGGAAAATGGGTTCACTTTAATGTCTTTTAAACTATACATTTTTTTGCAGAGAAAAATTATAGTTTTATTGGAAAACTAGATAAGGATTTGCGTGATAGACGAGTAAAAATAAAAAATTTAATGTGTTAAATTAATAACATGCATAATGGTTCGTATAAGTAGATTCTAAATTAAGATCCACCTTCAAATAAAGACACGAAATTATAGTTCGTGTAAGTAAATTATAGTTTACAATCCGTGTTTAATTATTCATCGATTGTATTTTGTATCGCAAGTAAAAACGCATGATTTGTATAAATAGATTTTGGATTAAAATCCACCTTCAAATAAACACGCGTAATTATGGTTCATATAAGTAAATTGTAGTTTAAAATTCACGTTTAGCTATTCATCGATTGTATTTTGTATCGCAAGTAAAAAAGACTTAAATTAACTAAGATTATCAAAAATTATAAGAAACAATATCTTTGAATAGAAAGAATACTCTTAAATAAATTATATATTTTATATTATGTAAAAATGAATTGAATGAATATCAAACATTTTTCGAAAAATATATTCTAAGCCTTAATTCTTTTTACATTTTTAATAATGATTTTGTGATAATCGAATGTAAGAAAATTAAGATATACAAAATTTAAAACTTAAAATCAACTTTATATATTACATAAATAACTATTGTGAAACACATTTATTAGATTACTACTTTTATAATGTTATATATTATAAACTTTATGTGTATTTTATTATTTTTATTTTCGATTTATAGTTTTTTCTCTTATTTAATATTTTTAATTATATAGTTACCATTTCAAAATAAACTAATATATTTTTTATTTTTGTTGTTTTATTTTATTTATGAAGTAAATAACTAATCATAGGAGGAAACACACGTAAAAATATGTTTTTCTCTCTCGCCAAAGGCGATTTTCCCCTCAAGCGTCACCACTTTTCACACTTTTGTTTGTCACCGCCCCAACGGCTACAACCGCTGGATTTACAGTTATTTGCTGTTTTTTGTTTACACAATGATAATACACACATATGATGTTTGTTTTGCCTTCGATTTCACGGTTTGTTGGATTATCAAACCGGCGCGATTCCTCGCCAAATCAGAATGTTTACCCTCGTCATGATCTCCGGTCGAAAATATCGTCATTGGTGGTTCTTCCTATTTTATGTTCTTTCACATGATCAATAGAAAGAAAAACAGGGGGTTCGTCTCGTGTTTTGGACGTGTTCTTTTCGGTTATTAACTCTGTCGGAGTTGTTCTGCGACACACGATGCTTCGCAGTGTCTGTCATATGATGATTTCATTGGTGTTTTCTTGATTTTGTGTTTTCAGATTATACAATGGAAACCGCCATGGTCGGATTATATGCTAGGACTTCGTTGGCCGGCGCCGTTGTTGAACCGTCAAACTTCAATCTCGTCTCGGGCTTTTTCTGGTGCAAAGAGGAGATGCTCTTTGTTGACATCGTTTCATCTAGAATTTCGCCAATGGGATTTTTTTGTGAAAGGGTATTATTTTTTGGTTTTACAACATCATCGATTTAGCATCTTTGTGTCTATTGAAGGTGGCGCCAAGTGGTTTACAGATAAGGGTTATGCGGCTTTGGTTAACAAGGTCGACAATGGGTCATTGATCTTATTAGCTGCTTGTGATCTCCACTTTCTATGGCTATGTGGGAATAATGGTCGAAGATGCTGCGATATAATCATGGATTTGGAAAATATATCTCGCTGGAAGGTCTTATTAAAGGGAAACAGGCAGATGAAATTGAATAGGTTTCTAGTTAAGGTTGAATATACATTAGCCAAGAATTGGAATTATATTGGAAGAATGTCAAAATCTATCTTATTATCTAAGACATTGATACGGACTAATTGGTATCAAAAGGTTGATTATTCAAGATTAGTACCATGCGTAATGGGTTTTACTAATACGATTAAAGGAAAGCCTCAAGATAAAGTAAGACATAGTAGTTGTATTGGAGCAAAGGGGTTGAAGAAATATTACAGATATATGTATTCGTTAGTGAGTAAAGCGTTCTCGACCAGGATACATCGTGAAACATATTTCTTTTTATCGTTTTCAGTATATGGCGCTCATAACTGCTTGTGTAATAATTTGCGTTATGTAATCTTGCATGATCTTGACATTATATCTTCATTATAATTCAATAAAATGTTAGATATAAAAAACTAATAACAGGAAAGTTTATATTGCTTTCTATTTCTGCACTGACACATGTCATGATCTGAATAAAAATTAACACATGTCAAAACCCGATGAGTTACAATTTCGCCTACGTGTTGTTCTCATGTCAAACGCGTTCAGTTTTATAGAATAAGATAGTTGTTTTGGTGGAAAATTGCGGTACGAGAAAATTTCGGTTTTAGTACAAAGTAGTTTTTAGCACGAAATCGCAGTTTTGGCAAGAAACCGCAATTTTGAGGATAAACTTGTGGTTTTAATGGAGGACTCACATTTTTGTGGGAAAACCGCGATTTTGATGGGAAAATCGTGGTTTTGAAGGGAAAATCGCGGTTGTGGCGGGAAAATTACGATTTTATAGAAAACCACGGTTTTGAGTGATAGCTCAGGTTTTCGCCCGAGATAACATTGCAAGCGCACAGATGTACGTTGTAGTGGTTTGGGATCGAACCCACATAGACCAAAGGTAGCACGAAGAAATATCAGATCATACAGCGGGCTAAAGCTAAGAAGATGTCTATAAAGATGATGCAAAAATCGAGATCAAAAGAGCACAGAAACGCAGGCAACAACGAAGGGATGTAAAATCAATCAAAGAAGTGCTGGGCATTGGGTATTCTCAGGAAAAAGATAAATTCTTGATTCAAATTTTAGACTAGGGAACAAGTTAAGAACCGTCTTGTACTCAAATTCTAATTTAGAACTGATCTACTTCCGTAGTATCAGCGCCCTATGTATTAGAAATCTCGAGACTAACTTCCATTGACCCTCGATTTCTAATCATGCATTACTAACAAGTTTGATATGTTCACAATTCACTTAAAAATCAACTTGCATTGGCTTAAGAAGAATTGCTCATCTAAGATTCTTTCAGGTATTTAAACAAACATTTTCCAGGCGTTAAATTACCTGAGAACAAAAACTAAGTGATCAGTTTAATTTCATGCATTACGATCAATCATGAGATTAAGATCCATTAGATTAAATCCCTAATCATGCGATTCTATATCAACAACTCATGAATCCCTATGTGAGAATCCCTAAACCCAACGAACAGACTACTCACTCATGGATATTGAAAAAACACATATAAAATTCAAGAGTAACATGATTGTATTAAGCAAAAACAAGAGTAAAAAGGGTTCCGAAAACTTCTCGAATCGAAGAACTGAGATGCTTCTTCTCCCTAATTTACAAATCTCTCAAAGCTCTCTAAAACTCTCTAAAAGTGCATTCTGAAACAGGAAAAATGAGTCTAGGTCTTTTGATAGCAATCTGGTTCGAAATAAGTTCGGTCTGGTTTTTCGTAAAATCGGTCCGCAATTCGGGACAGGGTATTTTCCAGCTTTTCACGAACACTTCTTTGACGCATGAAATCCATCCAAAATGCATTCTTTTCGCACATTCAAGTTCGATTCCTGTAAAAATAACAAAGAACACAAATCCGCACCAAAATGATCCGAATACATATTAAAAAACCATAAATCTCGTGTAAAAACCTTAGTAAAAACCACTAAAATACTGACACATCATTGACCAAAACTGTGGTTTTGACCAAAACATTACGTTTTGTGGGAAAATCGCTGTTTTAGCAGACAATCGCGGTTTTGGCGGGAAATTAAGGTTTTATCGGGAGCAATGGATGGAGTTCATGTATGCGTAAAATTAAGCATGATTTACAAGGAATGTATTGGAATCGACATGGTGGAATATCATTCAACATCATGGCAATATGTGATTTGAATATGTTGTTCACATATGTCTAAAATGGAGCACAAAGATCTTGTCACGATACAACAGTTCTCACGGCGGCGCAAGACAATGTTCCAGAGTTTCCTTTGCCCCTTAGCAGATAAGTATTACGTTGTTGATTTTGGCTATCCAAATAAACAAGATTTTCTTGCTCCATATAGATCTTCAAGAAACGTGGTTGTCAGACATCATATGTCACAGTTTCACAATGCCCCTCCTCCTCGGAATAAGCATGAGTTGTTCAATCGACGACATGCATCTTTACGTTCTATTATTGAGAAGACATTTGGAGTTTGGAAAAAAAAAGCGGAGAATTCTTTGTGAATTTCCGAGATGTAACTTTCATGTACAAAAAAGAGTGGTAACAGGTACAATGGGACTATATAATTTTATTCGAATGTCATGGCTTTTTAGATGATGATTTCGCAAAAATGACGGGACAAACATATATTAATAACACAAATTATGAAACTGATCTAAGTGACATGGAATCAGATGAGGTAGTCTATGGAAATCTTATGTCGAACATCAGGGAAAATATTGCAGATATGTTATGAACAAATAAAAAACTTAATATATCTTTTGTTTTTCTCTTATATTATGTTTGGATTTGTATAAATAATATTTTTGGTATTTTTAATATAAATATTTGATCAACATTATTTGATCTGCTTTCTCCAATCAAACATATATTTTGGACTACTAAGCCCGCTTGATCTGCATTTGTACCGCTTTATCCGCCATATACATTCATGTTCTACATGATCCGCCTGATCCGCTTCGCTCGATACGCCATCTCAATTCGGAGCTAAAATTACCGCAAGTTTTTGGTTTTCTTGGTTCTTGCTTTGTACTAATTTGATGACATATACCAATTATATATATATATATATATATATATATATA